>JAVQJF010031495.1:0-41037 GCA_036023855.1 Gadopsis marmoratus
CCCCCCCCCCCCGTACAGACAAACCTCCTGGTGTCAAGTTAAACGAGTGTCGTTGTTGTCAGTGCTGCCAGTCGGTCAAAACGTTTGGAAGGATGCGGTCTGAATCTGTCTAAATTCTCCATATGCTGTGTGTCCGTTTTTATGGATGAATGTCCATCCTGTCCTCGGTAAGGCAGCACAGTACCAGGATACATCAGTGAGGCCACATGGAATTATAAAATGTTTGAAGTATGGTGTCTCTGTGAACACGAAACACACATGCATATATATCTGTGTGTATATGTATGGAGCAACTGTCTTTCTTTATGTTTCAGAGCAAATTCTACACAACATCAAACAGGAGTACAAGCGGCTGCAGAAGCGGCGACACCTGGACAGCGCTTTCCAGCAGGCGGACGGCTGCTGTCCTCTGGACCTGCAGAGCGTTCACAGTGGATCCGCCCAACCAGGTACGTCTCTACCAGTGGCACACTTCTTTTTTGGAATAGGTATGTTGACTACTTTTAACAAATCCATGAACCTCCTATTGAGGCTCAGAATTTAAATGGTAACAAAGTGCAGCCACAAACCTTTCTGAGACTGTAGTTTACATACCGATCAGCTCACCAGATCACAAGTTTTTTGTGATCTGGTTGGTTTAGTTCTTGGTTAGGATGATAACATGGATGCCAACAGCTGGCCAAGGCTCGTAGTTAAAAGCCTGATATTCAGTTACACCTAGTTACACATCCATCCACTTGACACCAACAAGTTAAGATGTTTTTACCGTTTGAATTGCCAACAAAGTCCGTAGTCATAGCCAGCTCCCAGAGATATAGTAGAGATGGAAAGCCCCCAATATCCTTTCACTATCTTTTTATTATATAGTTGTTTTTGTCAAACTCACACTGTGAAAAATCAAAATGGCCTCATATTCCGATGGGGAGTGTGCCTCCAGTATTGCAGATAGATGAGTGACAGTGACGGCACTAATGCACACATTTTGCCATACCTGGGCGACTTTATTGTAATATGAGACTGGTCAGGTTGCAGTGTTTTAATGTCATCTGTCTTGTATTAATTGTGATATTAACTCTCCTGTCAGGTACGTCCTCTGCTGCCTCATCTCCCACCAGGAAAGAGCAGCCTTTGTTTTCCCTCCGACAGGTTGGGATGATTTGTGAGAGACTACTGAAAGAGCGCGAGGACAAAATCCGCGAGGAGTACGACGAGATACTGACGACAAAGCTTGCAGGTGTGATTTTTGTATTTAAAATGTTTTAATATTGAAAACAATTTGAAGTGTGTTATCCAGTGCCAATAAATGATTATTCTTCCAACAGAGCAATATGATGCGTTCGTCAAGTTCACGCATGATCAACTTATGCGACGATTCGGAGAGCAGCCTGCTAGCTGTGAGTATATTTATTATTGACAAAAAACCTCTAGCCCATTAATGGTCTTTACAAAGCTTACCTCTGTGGGTTTGTTTTTTTAGTGATCCCGAACATAACAGAGTTTATGAGGCATTCTTAATAATGCACATTAAAATATAAACGGAACATTCTCTTTAATTTTCTGGAGAACACTCCACTCCATGAATCCCGTTGGTCCAACTTCTGCCTACTTTCTAATTCACTTGTGTCAATCAGTTTAGATTGAGACAGTTTAAAACATGGATATTATATCAGGCTAACACTAATGAAGGTCTAAGGCTTGGTAGTTAGAGCAGGCTTCTAAAATTCATTAATCCAGACTTTATTTATACAGGGTGGTCCAATGAGAGCAGTTCACTCTGTCCTGCTCTCTTGCATGGCTGCCCTGTTTTTTTATTTTTATTTAACCGAGCTCTGTTTTGAGTTTGGGAACCTCCAGAATGAGACATTCCTGAGATCTGGTGAAGCACTGAGTTCGCCTGTACTGTAGAAGAGGTAAACGGTGTGTGTTTGGAGGGGGTGCAGGTCTCTCCTGGCCAGCAGAGGGCCAACCTACACTGCTGTACAAGTCACAGTGATGAGCTCTAAAGCCATCTCATGCTATGATGTGTAATGTGTTAATATCGAAGCGTCCTCATGCTCTTGTCGCTACGTTCACAGATGTTTCCTGAGTGTCGGCGTCTGACATCGAGGAAGACAATTTGCTGCAAGCTACTCCAGAGACTCCATGGGTCTAGTTGGACTTTTCTCCTAGCTGTGCCATATCGCCTCTATGTGGACTCACTGCCTCAGTCATCAGTTAGGGGCATCCACGTTTGCTGTGTCTGCCAGAGTTGGGAGGGCTTCCTGCTGCCAACCTGTTCAAGGACTCTCTGTGACTCTACCAGTGGCCTCTTAACTGCCGTGTCAATATTTATTTGGCTTTGTTCTGATGCCTTTGTAAAAGGCTGAGTGCCACCACACACTTGGCCTTTTGATTTGATTTGATTTTTTTTTTCTCTTTGTCAAATTTAGTTATTTCACAGAGAGGATGTTAGTTGTGCAGCTTCTCTATGTACATTTTGAAAAGGGGATTGAACAGTAACGAGTGGACAAACTAAGGCTGCCTTCAGACTGGAGTCCAGGAAGAGGCATCTCTGCTTTTGTTTTTCAGCATTGTTTTAAACTGTACTGACAATTACTACTATTACATTTGTATACACTGTATTTTTTTAAAAACCGCTTGACTTTTGTTCATTGTATCAAAATTTCACGATTTTATTTGCTGTAGGTATAAAGGGGCTTTGATTAAAGAAAAGCGAACTAATAAAAGTGTTTACACAGAAGTTTGTTTGGGCTTGTGGCGCTTTTTTTTTATTCTGCCACGACTCGATGCCATCATCAGAAGGAATCGCAAAGAGCTTTACAGTTTTCTACATATGTCATGAGACACATGCTGACACCCCCATGCTATGAAGGTGAGTGGCAAAAATAAAAAATGTTAAAATGTCCAAAGAGCATATACTTTCCAGATACTGTCCCCATTATCTGGGAAAAATCTCAAAACCTCCTGGCAACCATTGTTACCTACCTTACCAATAACAAAACTTTTCATCTCCAAGCCGCTGATTTCATGTTGGGAGCAGGCAAGTTACAGGAAAACACTTAATTTAATTTGGAACGTGCTCCTCTGACGATGCGAGACTGTTCGGGAGCAACGGGGAACATAATCGAGCGCACCTTCTTGTCGTCGCGGACGTTGTGAGCGGACGAAGCCTGTGATTGGACGAGCTGAGAGGAAGCGGCGCGGCTAAAGAGGAAGTGGCAGTATGGCAGCGTGAGCGGGTCATGCAGCGTTTGCGCGTTCAAGACGCATCATGGCGTGTTTCTTCAGAAGAAGTATTGCAGCGAAGGTAACGATGCAGAAACTCCTGAAAGATGTTGTAAGCTAATGCTAACTTAGCAGCATGCCGTGGCCGCGGAGGACGTAAAAGATGAGGGCTGCAGGACTGTCAGGACTGTCTCCTGACATGACGGTTAGCCTGTGCTCTATAACCTTACACCATGTTTATTGAACTCTTACACCCCCCCTCCGTGTGTCTTGGTGTGTAGCTGGGCAGGACGCTGCAGCAGTCCGAGGACGCCTTCATACCAGCTCTGTCAGCTGTTCCAGTTTTTAAGAAACAGTTGAGTATGTTTGTGTTTGAACGTGAAACCCGTCGGTCCTCTCTGTTCTGCGCCAGATGGCGCTGTGCGGGTCTGTTGACGCTCCCTGAACCTTGTGCTCCTCAGGCAGACTGCTGACTTCAAACTGTCAATCAGCACCTTACGAGCCAGTGGGATTTTACCATCCAGTGGTGACATTCAGCAGCAGACAGAAGACTTGGCCACTCAGGTAAGGCTTATCTTGGGGGGCAGGGGGGGAAAGGCTGAAACAGGTCTAACAAATTGACATATTTTGACATATTATCTCACAAATAGACTGCATTTTCACGATACAATGAATTGAGGACTACAAGAGAGCATGTCCCTGCATATCTGTCCTCAGATGACTGACTGCATCGGCTTCCATGATGCACCAGAGCTCTCTGATTGCTCCACCGTACATGATAAACGTGCTTAAATGCTATGTGAAGAACTGAGTTTGCCACGTGTATGAAGGTTTGCCTCGCCATTTCACCTGGAACCATATTCCTCCTCCTGTATTCTTTAGCTGAAGCAGGACTGTGTGGTGGAAGACGTATCAGCTGGATATGGAGCCATCAACTTCACAGTTAATCGCAAACTTCTTGTCCAGGTTCGTCAGGTTGTCTTTTCCACTGTGGTGAGATTAACCGTCTTGGCTGCTTCTACTGGGATTATAATCTGCTCTACTACATGTGTTTCAGAAAATGTTGGAGCCACGTGGGAAGGTGGAGGACGAGAAATTTGGGTTAAACAGTCAACTTTTCAGTACCCTCAAGAGAGGAACAACGTTAGTTGAGTATAGGTATGTTTGACGTGCGTTTGTGTCTATTCTTTAACACTACATGCAATGTCTTCCCCTTTATAGACGGAGAGAATTAATGTGTTTATATGTTGCAGCTCTCCGAATATTGCCAAAAAATTCCATGCGGGACACCTGCGGTCTACGATTATTGGTGAGTTTTTGCTGAAGTTAAATGAAGCCAGAATAGTGGTATGTGCACGTGAATTAGAGCCAGGCTGATATTGGCTCATTGCCGATAAATGACAGGAAACTGATGTACAGAAACGCCAAAGATATGTTTTAAAATGGGGTCACATTTATATAGCTTGTCCACCGGAGTAGTGACAAGTTCAATCTTCAACTGTAAAATGTCTTGCTCGGTACATTTCCTGGTCATAATTGTTACAAAAACAAATATAAGAAAAAATGAATATTGGCAAAGTCAGTCAACTGGACTACAAAAATATAATCTCCATCTCCAGGTAACTTCATTGCTAACCTAAAGCAGTCCCTTGGAAACACTGTTATTCGAATGAACTACCTCGGAGACTGGGGTTTGCAATTTGGTGAGTAAATAATGTGCAAATTATATTCAACAGGTGTCCTTTAGGCTCATAAACTCCCAAAAGCTACTCTTTTTTTTTTTTTTTTTTGAGTGAATCTTATTGCCAAAACCAGTTCCCCTTCTTGGATTTCAGGTTTGCTAGGAGCTGGTTTTGGCCAATTTGGATGTCGGGAGAAACTGAAACAGAATCCGTTACAGCATTTGTTTGAGGTGAGTTTGGATGCTTGGACACATCGTGTGTTTCATTAAAAAGGCTTTTCTTCAACGTTACCACGGCGGTTCTGGCAGTATTCGGGGCTTTTGTCTTGCAGGTTTATGTTGAAGTGAACAAGGAAGCAGAGCACAACGAGGATATGAAACAGGCTGCCAGAGACTTCTTTAGACAGCTGGAGCAGCGTGAGAGCGAGGCTGTGTCGTTATGGCAACAGTTCAGAGACATCACAGTGGACGAGTATCAGTGCATTTACAAGGTACAACCAGCCAGACACCATGGCTCCTAAACTCCGAAATGAGAACTTGTGCATGGAGAAAGGAAACCATGAGTAGAATAAATATAATCAACTGTTGTAATGAATCTCAAATCTTTTCAGCGGTTAGGGGTCCACTTTGATGTTTACTCCGGGGAGTCTTTTCACCAAGATCAAGCCCAGGAGGTGGTGCGGCAGCTGCAGAGCCGAGGCCTGTTGAAGACGTCTGAGTACGTGACAGTATGTGATGGGTTTTGATCAGTAACTGGCTTCACCGACCCCAGGTGAACACGCATTAGGAGGCCAGTGCTTCGTCTACCTGCTGCCACTTACTTACTGGGTTGCCTCTAAAGTGCAACTGAGCAAATAATTGGATTACACAAATTTAATGATTCATGTTAATGTTTAGTTGGCTGTCATTGATTTTGTGTGTGTTTTTTATATATCGGTTGATCAAAGTAATGCAGGCCATGTGTGGATTAATTATGGATTAATTTTGAAAATGGGGCAGGTAATGTGTTACTTTTTTCCACACCACATCCTATATTTTGTTTTGGAAGTGGATACTGAGAATGTTGAGAAAATAATTAGTTTGATTACATAAAATAAATCAGCAGGGTATATCCGTACTGGTGTATGTGTTGCACTACAGAAATACCAAAGATATGTTTGAGGTAGTTTGGAAACTGTCTCCGTTTGTGCACCAGACAAGTTGATTTTTCAACTGTAAAGTGTTCGACACAAATATTCATCACAATTCTTTAAAAGACAAATTGAAGAGATTATCGAAAACTTGTTTTTTAAACTCTCAAATGATCAATATCGGCTTCAAAAATGCCCAGTTGCTGGTCAGTTATAAAGAATATGGAGAATATATATGAAGAACTGAGTTTTCTGATGTTTGCCTACCTACTTTACATTAATACTCTGAGGCGACATGGAGACAGATTTCAGTCTGGCTGTGATTTCTTATACCTTTTTTATGTTTCGCGTGTAAAAAAAAAAACAAAAAAAATGGCAGGAATGCTCTTTCATTGCACATGACATTATTAAATGACTGACAGCTGAGCCCAAGCACACACACACTTGATTTAACGGAAATTGTTGCATTTACAGGAGAGGAACAGGCGTAGTGGATCTCTCCCCTGCCGGAGACATGAGCAGCGTCTGTACGGTGCTCCGCAGTGATGGCACAACTCTCTACATCACCAGGTCAGGGCTGGTAGAAATGGTCAATTAAAATGTTGAATTTTACAACCGTGCCGTCCTGTCCTGGAGAAAATACTGACGTTTATTCGGAAGGCAACTAAAAGGAGCATTCAACTTAAAGCATTGTCTTAAACACAGGCGAGCGTGCAGTTCAACTAGGCCACAGCTGCAAAGTGGAGATATTTAGATTTATCACAGTTATCCATCGAGTAACTCACAAGCCATGACTTTTGGAAGTGGAAGTGGCAATAATGGCTTATTTTCCTCTTTCTACATTTCAGAGATCTTGCTGCAGCTATCGACCGCACAGAAAAGTATCATTTTGATGAGATGATTTATGTGGTAAGGAAACGGATGCAGTCTGCATTGCTGCGCTTTAGAGACGCGAAGGAGCAGTTAGCTTCACACTAACGTCACATATACAACACACATTTTTCTACAACTTGAGCTAAAGTAGTAAAACACATTTAATTACAGTCATAAGTGATGAGAACATTATGGAATTTAGTGATAGAGCTTTAATTACCTTCACCACTATAGTATTTTGCACTCATTTGTAGAGCTGCAAACAATTAGTCGGTTAGTCCGCCGACAGAAAACGTGGATATTACTATTTTGATAGTTGATGTTATTATTTTAAGTAACTTTCAAGCAAACATTCTCAAGTTCTAGACTCTAAATTGTGAGGATTCTCTGCTTTTCTTTGTCTCATGTGATGAGAAACTGAAGGTTTTTGGAAAAAACAACACATTTCATATGAAGTTGGCTTTTCCCCCAAAATTTTCTGGTCATTTTATAGGTTGATTAATCAAGAAAACAATTGCCAAATCAATAGATGGTGAAAATAATTGTCAGTTGCAGCCCCACTCATTTAAACTTTTTATTATTAAATCCATTATGCTGTGATGAAGGTTTCACGTCAAAGTACATTTACAGTTAGCTGTAAATAAAATTCACCAAAATGATCAGGACATGAGGTGGCACCTTTGCCTTTTTAATACCACTGGAGTGCTGCCTTTTTTCCTGAATCTGTTTTTAGGAAAACACGCACACACTGTGTGCATCCAAATGAAAATTCAATGCAGTTAAAGTGCAGGAGGAGGACACCTGTTTCCTAGAGAAACTCGAGGGCCATCCATGTTTTTGCAGCAGCAGAACTACTCGCTTTTCATTATTTTCATTTTTATCTACTTTGACAACTGCAGAAATAAATATGCAAACATCATGATGCCAAACCCAAAAATGTGAAACGGATCTCCAAGGAGAGAAAATCCAAGTTTAGATCTGACTTTTGTCCCATTGTGCCAGGATGTATTCGAACGGTTGATTCAGATTGTTCTCTCGAACTACTACGCTTGAAGTTTCCTTTTTACACTCTATCCATGCCCTTTTATTGCTGCGTATTAATCAATTTGTTTGTATTTTTTAAGACAGATAAAAGTCAAGCAAATCACTTCCACCAGCTGTTCCACATCCTGCTCGCTATGGGACATTCCTGGGCTGACAGGTAGCAGGACAAATACCTGAACACAACCACACACGTGGTGTAGACGGGTTTAAGTTAACTGGTGTTGGTGTTGGTGCTGTCGCAGGCAGTGGTGAAATGTAATCAAGTACATTTACTCATTTACAGTACATTGAGGTGCTTTACTTGAGTATTTTATACAAATTTATATGTATTGTAAACAATTTATGCTACTTTATCTCTACTCCACTACATTTTAGAGGGAAATGATACACTCTTTACTTAACTATTTATTTAAATTGATATATGTCAAAATACTCAACAGTGTATAAAGCAGTTAAAATGAGCTCCACTTCCACCAGTTTCCACACTAAGTTGCTCTTTACACATTAATGCATCAGTAATACCATATTAACACTGAAAAGGGCCTTTCTGCAAAATAAGTACTTGTACTTTTGATACTTGAAGTTTGTTTTTGCTGATAATCTGTAACAGTAGAGTTTAGTGTGGTATTGCATTTGCTGAAGTAAAGGCTATGAACGCATATTCCACCCCTGCTTGAAGGTGTCGGCATGTGCCCTTTGGCCTGGTGCGGGGCATGAAGACCCGGAGCGGCGAGGTGGTGTTTCTGGAGGACGTGCTGGACGAAGCTCGGGCCAGGATGCTACACAACATGAGCCGGTCAAAAAGTAAAGCCTGTTGAACATTAGGCAGTTATTTGCTAATGTAGAATAGTATTCCAAAAGTATATTTGCACGTCTCCTATTAGAATTTCCTTATGTACTTCATTGCTCAACAAACTGGCGTGTGCAGGGTAAATATTGTGGTGCTGAAGTTTATTTGTATAATTATCTTCTAGGAATGAGCGCAGCACTGTGAGTGCTGGCAGCAATGTGGTTCAGTGTCACTCTTATTTGGTGCTTTACAGCATCAAGTGGGATTATCTGATTATCTAAAAGTTAGAAAATAAATCTGATTTGCAAGTGTGCTGTTGATGGACACTATTCTCCCACAATGCAATGCACTAATGAAATGGAGGAGCTGCTCCCAACCAGAAGAATTTGAAACTAATAATGCATGTTGGTCATACACCTCGAAAAACAAAACAAAAATCGGTTAAATTATGGGGGAAAAAACTCCATTTAGCTGTTTCTTTGGGAAGTTTAATTCTACAGTTGCAATTTGATGTCGAACAGTTCAAGTATTGTATAATTTCCTGTCAGTATACAACTGTAAAGCATATTGATTTCTCATATACTAACACACTATAAAGACTAGCATATAGTACAATACTGTATTCAGTATGTAGCGTAGAATTGGGACACTGAGTAGTATTCTGAAAGGTCTTGATTTGACAAATACCTTCAGCTCAACATGAATGCTCCCAGTTGTCTAAACCACAGTGGAATTTAGGATAATTAATTTTTCCATTATATCAGGATGTTGGTTATGGCACATTATTTCTTCAGCCAGGATATTGATCGACAAACTACTGTGGTTGTCGTAGAAAGGGAAGCAAACCAACATTACCCAAGCTCTTTTAAAATGGCAAATACGGTGGCGGTGCCAAGAAAAGGGCCCAATGTGGGAATAATAACATGTATCTGGCTCTTTCCACAGCAACAAAGGAAATGGACAATCCAGAGGACACAGCAGAGAAAGTGGGAATCAGTGCACTAATAATCCAGGTGAATTGGTTTTAAGCCTCAGCTCTAGTTAAATATTCAACTGTCTGTTTTCATTCCTTGATTTGTCTGCACAGTGTGATGAGAGACCGATTCTATTTTCCACCGACTTTGTTACAGGACTTCAAAGGTCCGCTGCAGTCGGACTATACGTTTGACTGGGACAGGATGCTGCAGGCTCAAGGAGACACAGGGGTCTTCCTCCAGTACTCGCATGCTCGACTCTGCAGGTCTGCATTCAATAACAAAACTCTTATTTGAGGAACTACAGTAATTGTGTAGTCACATGGTCATTTTGTTGATTTTAATTACGTTAATCTTTGTAGTGTAATGCCATTGCAGTAAGGCAGCAACACGGGTTCGTTTCTTTATGAAAAATTGATTAATCTATAGTGTTTGAATGTCACAAAATACTCAGAAAAATTTGACTTTATGACATTTAAAGATTTAAGACAAATCTTTTGTCCGACCAACGGTAAGAATTTCAAACGTGTTCAGTTGACAAGGATTTAAGACAGAGAAAAGCAGATAATCATATTTGGTGTTTTTGCTTGCTAAATTATTTTAATTGTTGCATTTTCCTTTTGATCAACTAGATTTTTATGACATTGATCAGCTTTAGTTTCTGTGTCATACTTAGTTTCATACTTGTACGCACACAGGTTCTGACTGCTCATTCCTCCTGTTCATTCATGTGAGTTTTTGTTGTGTGAAAAAATATCTTCCAGTTTATCTGAAGATAATATGAAGATTCAGTAGTCGGAGTTGGACAAATCAAATGGCCATCTTCAAAAATTTCAGCCAAAACTCCCTCTTTGTATTTCCCCAGACAGTATCTGTGCTCACCTGCAGTGGATGGATGGTAACACAAAGAGGACATTTCATACTAAAACCTTGTAAGACAGGGATCTATCAATGGCCAGTGTGAAGAGGAGGAATGCTTAATGAAAGCAAAACCTGTTTCAGTGTACATATGGGCACCTAACTATTGTTTTAACCCTACCTTTTTAATATGCTGCTGGATTATTTAATCCATAACATGGCTTCCTGTTTTATAAACTGATTGTGTGATTTGCATGTAAAATTTGAATCTGCAAAGTAAGTCTGAACTGCAGCTGTCAGTTGAATGTATTGGGGTAAAAAGAACAATACTTGCCTCTGAAGTGTGAGTATAAGTTTATGGTGGCATAAAATAGAAGTAATGTACAAGTACCTCAGATTTGTACTAAAGTACTTAACTATCCACCACTGCGTTGCGATATAAAACACAGATAACCTCTTGGCATCGAGTCTGTGTTAAGGATTTAAAAAAAGCATTAAAACAGGTTAATCTTTAATTATACACGTACATATGTAGAGGAAGTAGAAAAAAAGAGGAAGGGAATCAGGGTGACGGATGAAAAACATTTTAAATTTAGCTTTCCAGGTTCTACTTTTCTTAACTGTTTTTACTGTTTTCTTTTAAAAGTTTTATTTTTCTTAACTGCATTTCTGTTTTGACATTCTATTGTGTTAAGCACTTTGTGCATTTAATATCTTTGTTGTAAAGCACTTTGAAATGCATTTCTTGTATGAAAGGTGCTCTATAAATAAAGTTTATTATTATTATTATATGTATGTTTTGGATAGCGACCCTCCAAAGCCACCACAACCAAAATGCTGACTTTCACACCTTTACTGCTGTGTTCTAACTGCAGTTTAATACGGAAGAATGAAGGTGTGGAGACAGCTATATTTGATCCATCCCTTCTACTCGAGCAGACGAGTATCACCACCCTGCAGCACCTCCTTCGGTAAACAAACTGCTTTTTAAAACCCGTCATCCTTTAATTCCTCTGCATGTGGTGAAATATGAGTATATAAATATGAATTTAAATACAATATTTGCTCCACATTTGAACAAATCACTCGATGTGCTCTTTGCTTGTTTGCAGTTACGACGAGGTGTTGTACCAGTCAGCCCAGGATCTGCAACCAAAGCACCTCGTCAACTTTTTATTGAAGCTGTGGTAAGGACCAGGATGTTAGCCCTGAAGGGTTTGGTCATCGTGCTGGAAACTTTGGTTGCTCAGTGTTTGCCTGGTTCATTACACACAATGTAACCACAAACAGATGTGTCCCGTCTCTTCCAGCCACCTGATTGCATCAGCACACAGAGAGCTGCCGGTGAAAGGAAGCTCCCAGGATGCTGCACAGGTAGAGACGAAATCAATTACGTACATATCTACGGTTTCTCCTTTAAATGCACCATCATACGATTAGAAAAAAAAGACAGAATAACAAATAAACAGCACCATCAGCCTCTGCAGTGAAGTAAGTTTTTTTTCTGTCACAGGTTTATATTACATTATTACGTTATTTTGTGGCGGAGAACATACAGTATACTATAATCATTTTTCTGTCCTCTGCAAAAGGGCTACAGATATGAAAATGTGTTTGAGCAATATTGTGATTCAAATTATGATTAATGTATTAATTCAGCTCTAGTTCTGTATTGGTGGTCTGCGAAGTGTTAAAGAAAACCATGTTAAACTGCTGTACGAGTAGAGAAGAATCATCAAGCAAGCAGATTGACTCAGTAATGTCAGTTATACTGCAATATCTAATGACTGCTAACATTAGCCACCATAGGCCAGACCAAGTGAGGTGTCTGACAAAACCCTTGAGTGAGTTTGATGTATTTATTACTTATGAATTCTACTTTTCATTTGTAAGAATTTTCTTTCAAAAGTTACAGTCCATGCTTTAAACATACAGTGATAAACAGTAGCTGTGTACCAAGAATAATAACTTTCTTCTACAAGAAAATCAGATAAGATGATGTAGGTGCTTTAAACCAGCCAGATGAAGTAAACTACTTACAAATAGTTAAGTAGCTGAATACATTTGCTGGCAACAGTTTTTATATACAGATGGCCACAGATTCCACTTTCACTACTTGTTTTTACCCTTCCAGACTACTTGCTATTAATGTTATTGAAATTTGAAAGTGGCACTCGTTCCCAATTTCAATTTAAAACAACGAATCGTTCAGTCTGCATCATTGCACAGAAGAAGCCTGAACACAGATACTAAATTCTTGTCTCTAGGTTCAGCTAATATCACAGCATTACAGTGAGGTTATTGAACCGTTTACGGCAACTGAAAGTGATCTCATTTGCTAAATGTCAACAGGCAAGGTTACGACTGTTCAGCAGAGCCCGCTCAGTCCTGGCCAATGGGATGAGGATCCTGGGCATCACACCGGTTGATAAAATGTGAAACACACCAAAGTTTGTTTTTACTTTATTACTGTTATTTCATTGCTGAAGGTACGACACTGCTGTATTTAATGTGTAGTACTGTAAATAAAATCATGTTCCTTAAATGAACTCGGATTCGCCCACCGAAGCATTTGCTTGTCCTATGATTGTGTCAGATAAATCAAAGCAAGTCAGCGAGTCACTGATTTTCAAGTGACACGTAGACAGATACTGAAAACGTGTAAATCCAGAGGAACTCAGCTTCTTGTTGTGGTTGATGCACAGCTCCTAAATGCCGTGATAGTAATGCCAGTCGTGCTGTATCAAGGTTAGACTGGTACAACTGGTTCTGCTTTACAGCCAAAGGCTTTTCAATATAACAACCTGTCAATCAAATTAATTTGTATCGGCACTGTTTGACCGAATTTTCGTTCAGTTTTAATTAAAGCTTTAAAATGACTTTCAGAACACAAGGCAGCACAGATGCGATACAAAAGATTACAAGACACTAGGGAGATGATATACACATAATGTATAACCACATATGCAATCTGTCGTCATCCATCTTTAAAGTATGTTTTCCTGTGAGTTGGGCACATTCAGAATCAGTACTATGTGATATGTTTAAAACACTCACGTCGCACAGTGCAAAACACACTAATTACTGATTGGAAAATAAAAACACTGATTACTTCATATTATTTACAATGTTCAAAAGTAGCCAACTATAGCTCAATACCTGGTCCACCAGCGAGAGAGACTTCTCTGGTGCACGTCGGCGACTCACACATTGATCAGTTTCTGTTTGGATTCCTTGTCTGTGTCTTGCCGGCTCAGCTTTGATGTGTCTTGTTTCGGAAGTCCGTAGAGGTAGATGGAAATGCACACCAGGATTGTTCCAGAGGCAAATGAGATTGCTGCACAAGACGGAAAGAGCAAAATGAATCACCTCTAATTAAAAAATTGTGCAATAGAACAATTGTTTTGGCATACAAAGAGCTTGTATAAAATACTCCACAGTCTTACATTTCTAAATATGCTTTGAAATATTCAACGCTCCCTTTAAACACAAGAAAATATTCATACAGTAATTTGTTGCATGATTTTTTTCTGGAACATTAGTTAGAATTTAAAGTTACATTTCAGTTACTTGCTCATTTTGTTATGCAGCTAAATGTTATGCAGCCAAGTGCCTTTAATCCAAAAGAAATGTTTTTGTTTTTTTTACTAAATCACGTGCAAGCAAACAAGTCATGAGCCACAACGCACACGCTCGCCTAATGAGCCAGAACTATAAAAACTATAATTACTTCACAATCCTTTAATTGTATGCCAACAAAGTGGATATGATAAAGTAACATACTTATCTGTAGTCCAAACAGGATGACAGATGCCACAGTTGAGAGAACAATTGCTGCTGCGGCAGAAAAGCCCTTCATGATGTTGTCTGTGTACTTCACCACCACCGACGTGTACAGACCACCCACACTGGCCAAGACTGGAAGCACAAAGAGCAATGTCGAGGTAAAATACTGCAAAGTGCAATCAAATAGAAAACATCCTCGGGTTTAGTTGTACTTACATACAACAAAGCACACCCAGGGTGTATAACCGAAGAAGAAGCCGTTCTCCAGGACTTTATCCCCGTCGTTCATGTAAACACCGATCAGGGTGACCACGATGCCGGAGAGGTACATCTGGATGTTTCTCACCCACAGAGACGTGTCCGAGCTCTTCAACACCTTCTCAAAGTACACCCCTTACATCAGAAAGTAGACACAAAACTGTTGTCTGCAAGTAAATAGTCACAATTATTTTATCATGGATATCTCAAATAAAGGTAAGTTAAAAACAAAATGAGAAGTCTCACTCCTCCACAACAGCAGCAGTGCAACTTATGGTGAGAAGAGACATCAGTTGGTATCAGTTTTACGTTTGATTGCATTAATGCATTTTGTTGGCAGTGTTTAGTTACTGAAAGTATTTATATTATGTGTGGCAGCTTAATAGTAAACAAGAAGGGGAAACCAGTCTTTTCCACAGAATCCTGTGCCAGTTTTACCTGCAAATCCAGAGCAAAGGACAGCAACAGCGATGGCCATGAACCCAACCAAAGGATTTTGCTCAATCTGGAAAAAGCAAAATGAGATGAGCCACCAGGCAGATGGTAAATGCCACCTGCAGTCTGAGGAGATGCAGGTACTAAAAAGCCAAATTCAAGATGGCATTTAAATATTAACTTGTGCCACCCCCACCTGAACTTTGGTGGCCTCTGCAGGCTTCCACTGGACGAGTGTGACGCCCCCACAGAGTGTGAAGACAGAGAACCACTGCAGCCGGCTGAGAGAGCGGCTCAGCATGAGGACTGTACACAAGGCCGTACACGGGATCTTCAGCTGGTAGGTTACCTACACAGGAAAACACAAGTTAGGTCCAATATCTGTTAATTTTTTAACCTATTTATAGCGGGACGGTCGACTGAGCGTTCCTTTTCACACCGATACAGCTCCACACATACTGTATATACTAGTATTATGGGAACTTCTGAGAATATCCACTGTTGACTACTATTAGACACTGAGCAACTATTTGCTTTTCACCATGAACATAACACATTGGAGGTGTCAGTGCTCCTGTATTAGAAGTTTAGTTTCTGTAAATGTGCTCTATATTTTTAGCATTCTGCCCTAAAACCAAAGGCTAAAATGTGCTGCAAGCTTCGGCTTATGTACCAAAACATTATGTGTCTAGTAGTTCTGAAACGATTAGTCGACTGAGTGAAAATTTAACATTCACAAGTTCCGGGATTTGCTGCTTTTCTCTGTTATAATTGGAGTATCTTGACTTTTGTACCGTTGGTTGGACAAATCAAAAACTTTAAAGATGTCACCTTGGGATTGGACACTTTTTTGCTATTTCTTGGCTAAAAAATAAGAAACAAAAACAGTTTAGTCAGTAATGATACTAGCCGTTAGTTGCCACCTAGAGGAGGAAGAAATATCAAAATGTTAAAGTGGTCCAATGCAAAGGCTGTAGTGTCAGGCCTGAGCTGTAGACTTGTATTTGATTAGGCTAAATGCCAAGCTACATACAATGTCCAGTATGTACCCAACCATGTCAATGCAGCCACATCCCAAAGACACGACACACCTTCTTTACCTACGTCAGAAGAGTACATCGCCATAACCATGCTGTTATTTGTACCAGTGCCAAGTGCTTCATTGGGTACAGTAAATCAAACTACAAAACATTCTCTACACCATTTCATTTTCTCAGTGGAAACAGACTTAAGACACCAAATAGTAAAAAAGCCACTAAACAGTTGTGTTTATTAGAAATGCAACAATTAGCCGACCGACAATTTGATAATCGACCGATCATCTTCATCTGTCTTTCTAGTTTTGTTTAGTAAAAATTCCAAACATTCGCAGTTCAACTTCTCCAATGTAAGGATTTGCTGCTTTTCTCCATTTTATATAATTGTAAACTGAATCTTGATTTTTTTTTACTGTTTCTCAGTCAAAGCAAGACATCTGAAGATGCCACCTCTGCAAATTGTGTGAAAAATTCCAACATTTTCTGGCATTTTACAGACTTAACGATCAACCCAGAAACCAGTTAGCCCTTCTGCTAATGAAAACATTCGTCACCTGCAGCTCTTAGTGTCACCGACATAACTGATGTAGCTCTCTAAATTATAACGTCAGTGGGCGTAGCAGACAACAGGTTCATCAACGTTCTACTCCCAACAATTGTGTTTAAACGCGAGGAGAAAAAAATTAACACTTCATACCTGATAAACTGCGGCATCGAGGTTGCTCAAGGCAAGAAAGGCCATGTTATTCTGAACTGCGTACACCAGCGAAGGCACGCTCAGCTTTAGCAGTTCCTTTGGGCTGCAGAATACATGTTCCACTATGGCGTTCTTCAGTCTGACGGGGCTTCCTGTTTCTCTGGGAGAGGAGGCATGAAAACAGACTGATGAAGAAACCCTGCGACTCAAGAGAGTAAAGGAACAAACAAGAAACTGTGTGTACACAGTATTGTGTACACTATATACAGTATACACACATGCATTTCACATGAGTTAGAATAACAGTCCTGATCTCTGAGCTGGAGTCACAGTCAGCAGACAACTAGGATTAGTTGTCTGCTGACTGACAAGGCCACTGACAAGGCCAGTAAGATCTGAGGTTTAGGGGAATAAACGCAATTCTTGTATGATTCTCGTCCCCGTCTCTCCTGGCCAATAATATGCTCTCCTCGTTAACAAATTTTAAAATACACATGACATCCCTCTGGGCTGCCTCATGTATTATGTATGAATGTATTTTCATTATCAACTGATCTGCATATTATTCTTGATTAATGGAATAATCATTTGGTCTATAAAATGCAATCACAATTTCCTAAAGCCCAGGGTGAGTAGGTGACATGTTTTGTCAGACACCCCAAATACCAAAAATATATTTGTTTAAATATCACATAAAAACAAAGAAAAGCAGCAATTCCTCCCCATTTTAAAATCAGTAACTAAGGAAACCGTCGCATTAATAAATTGAAATACCTATAAAAACCATTTTGATAATAGATTAACTGCTTAAAGACATTCATCGGTGACATGTAGTGTAACAGGAATGTCAGCCACACAGCATCCATCTCAAGTTCGCCGCCTTATTTCTTCTTTCAAAATATTATATCACTTCGACCGTTGGCTCCATTTCAAGGAACAAAGCCTGGACGCCTGCTGCCAACGTCTCAACGGTGAGGATTTGCTGCTTTTCTTTTGTCTCGTGCGTCAGCTAACTGAACTTTTGTCACAGGGGTCATTATTAAAAATAAAACCCTTTCCCGCGGTCGGGGTGAATCATGACGTGCGACGGTGGCCGCCACGCACTTTGTCAGCATCCCCAGACTCAGGATCAGCTTCACGACCTCCGCCATGAACACCGCAGTGGTGGAGAAGTACAGGTCCCCCGCCGGGATGGTCCTCGTGTACCGCAGCGACACGGTGTACGCGGCCGCCACCAGCGTCATCACCGTCAGGCAGTACACCTTGAAGGCCACGCTCGCGCTTTCTGAGGAGAGAGAGAGGACGTAGCTAACGGTCACTAACCGCTAACGCCACACAGGAAAACAGGCAGGTAACAGTAACGGTCACAACGAGCGTTGCCGCTTCGTTCCGACAGCTAACGTTAGCCTAGCTTGCAACGCCATTCGCTGGTTCGGACTCACCGCCGGCCATAGCTGCGCTGGTTCGTGTCCGTCCGGGAGATGAGGGAGTCAGTTGTCCGGCTCGCCTCGCATGCCATGAAAGCTAACAGCTGTATCCAGCGCGGAGTGCTGCCCGGCGACCAGCAACCACACCAGGTTGTGTGTCTCGATTCAGCGCTTCCTGCTCGGCGTCGTCGCACGCCCTCCATTTCCCAGAATGCAGCGCGAGTCGACTTTACGAAGCGCGTTTGTTTTGAGCGCCTCGACATTCAGTACGCGTTGGAATTCACCTTCAGTTTGGGAACGTTACTCCCAACTGCTTCAATTTGTTTTACTTTGCTGCTACAATATTGAAAATATTCCCTAAAAATGGTCAAATATTTTACAAACAATCTGGAACAATGCTTTGACCTTGTAGATCAGTATGGTGTTCCTCTACCACCAAATGATTATTACGCTTTTTACTTGATGCAATTCCTTCTGGCGTCGTAATGCCTCATAATCTGTAATATCTTGACCGACTACGCTGCAACTGGATCCTGTTGTTACTGGTGTTGGTCGGAAAAACGTTTTTTCCCTATTAAAAAAAGAACAAAAACCCGCTACAGTTTGACGGTGCCTGAAGTGGCCCCCCTGGAGTAACACTGCTTCAAACCTGGACCGGAAGAAAAGTAATTTCTGCAAATTAAAAGCCAGCTGTTTTGTGATCTCCTGGCATTTATCTATTTATATAATCAATTAATTTTCCCGGCCGGTTTGTTTGCTGTCTATGGCGACACGAACACTCTCGACTCTGCCATTCGGAGCTCTCCCCACGCAAAACCTCACAGGAATGATAAACCGTTTGCCCGCAATTATCGAATGTTTGCCCGGACCGAGGAGAGCGTGCGGCGGCACCTTCGGAGGAAGCGTTGGGATTTGAACCCGTTTCACCCTGCGCAAACGTTCCATCGTGCCCGGGCAGAAAGTAAGACACCTGAAGGAAGCGTCGCTATAAATACCCTCTTAGATGTGACCTGTTGTCGATCACAGGCAACAACAGCGTTTTTAGTTCCCCTGCAAAGGTTCTGCAGGGGAACTAAATGGTGGATCGCTGAAGTGGGACCATTACGCTGAGACAAACGTCGTCGTGCTGCGGGGAAATCCAGAGTCTTACAGCAAGTGTGCTGTCAGTGGCACCAACAACTACATGGGCTGCGTGGCACTAGGGGCAGAATTATCAAATCACTTTTTAACTTGTACTGAAAAATCAATAAATAAAATAATACATTTAAAAAAGGTAACATTGAGTGGTGGTTCAGGTAGTGCAAAATATCCAAATCTGATTATGGACAGACGCAGTAAGAACACACAGATTCAGTGAATAAATACTGTTTTGAATGTATTTATTTTTGACCCCCCAAAAACAAAAACACAAACATCTTCATTTCATTCAAATACTTTGCCAACTGCTATCAGTCACTTTCTATGTTTGAATAGTTGAAAATAAATCACTGTGAAACGTATTGAACGTATTGAAACGCAAAAGACAAAGGTTGCCCCCCCCATCACTGTAAAACATGTTTATCATAACATAAAATAAAGTGGGGATATCTGAACTCTTTAAATGTGAACACTTAAACCTGCAGCAATAATATCAAGATGATTAACATTAATATTACAGGGTTTTTTCATTTTCAAGTTCTGTTTACTTTGATAAGGGGACACTCTGGTGCAGCTAATAAAGAAAGTGTCACATTGAACACTTGTCAGTAAAGGACTGTATTGCAGCATACTGCCGAGTGACCAACTCGTTATGCAAACAGAGTTCATTTCACTAAATCTGTCTCAACAATCTTTATCCAATCTTCGGTTTAGAGTCAGACTTCACCAGCGCCGTTAATGGCTACTCAAACCTCGACATAACAATCTGTCTGAGCTTCTTGTAGGGCAGCAGGAGCAAATCCTCTCCCTCAGTCCCACCACACCAACACATTTTACAAACATCACCGCCTGTTGGGCACATACTGAAACTGCAGGTGATTTTGAATGGCTAGGTGAAGCAATGGTATTATTACCCATCATAGAAGAAACTCTTAGACGTCTAATGTTATGGAAAAATGCCCACTACTTCTTGCTTAAACCTCCCACAAAGACCCCCCAGCCTGTGATGTTATTTTGATGCAGCTCTACTCACAAATGGCACACTGTCCATGCAAATCCATGCACTGCTGCTGGAGGAAAAGCTGTAGTATGCACGGGCTGAGCATCGTGACAGCAACAGAATTGAGCTCAGGAGTTGTCAGAGGGAACGTGCTCAAAGCCTTCGCTCTCCCTCACCAGCGCCCTCTCCAGGATGATACGGCCCTCCTTGTAGCGCTGGCTTTCCTCTGTGGCGAACTCGTACATCCAGCCTAGCTTACTGTTGCAGTTCTTGCAGCTGACGTCCCGCACCATGTGTCTACCCGTCAGCATGACTCTGTCTTGCACCTCGCTGTGCTGCAGATTCACGACCTGGAGGGCAGTTATCAGGTATCTGTCACTTTAACAGTTAGTTGCTTTTCTACAGAATCTTTAAGGGCGTTCAAGCAAATTTCAGCAGGTTTTAGCACATTTTAGAAAACATTTCAGAATGCGATAGGTATTTGTAAAGTTAATTTAAATGACTGACAGGGTGGCAACTTCAATGATTTAATTTCTTCATTAATTGTTTAGTCTACAAAAAAATATTATTGTGAAAAACAGTACAACAAAAAAAATCAGCTGATGTCTTTAAATTGTGTTTAAAGAGATCAGATTTTAGAAGCTGGAACCATCAAATGTTTGGCATTTTCTTTGAAAAATGAATCAATCCACTATCAAACTAGTTGCAGATGAACTAATCGATTAATGGACTAATTGTATCCTAATTGATGTCCACAGTCATCCATAAATTCTATTTGTAGGCTATTAGGACTATTCATTCATTCATTCATTATCCATACTGCTTATCCCGAAGGGTCGCAGGGGGGGGCTGGAGCCTATCCCAGCTAACATTGGGCGAGAGGCAGGAAACACCCTGGACTGGTCGCCAGACAATCGCAGGGCAGCTATTAGGACTAATTTATCTCTTATTTTTTGTTCAAAACAATCGCCAAGGTTATGTTAATGCTAATTCTTAAGTACCAAAACATCATCAATGATTAATCAGGTCTATTTTGTGATTGTTTGTCTTGGCATGACGCTTTGCCACCTCCTGGATTTTGAAATGCTTCCTAGCATAGGACAGCAAATGAGGGAATGTCTCACGATTTGTTAATGAGGAGGAATGAGTCAAGTTTTAAACCAACAAGTGCGACACTGCTGTGACGTGCAGGTACCTTGTTGAACAGGAAAGCCCGGCCGGTGGCTCCGGTGAAGCGCGTGGAGATGAGCTCAGCCCGGTTGGTCAGAATGGTGTCACAGTTGGCACACGAGAAGAGGCGAGTGCCACCAATGTGATCCAAGAAGATTCGCCCCATTTTGTCTAACCAACCACCAGCAGGTAAAATCAAAAAGACAAACAAAGAAGGTCGCCTTAGATGATGACACACACATTTCTGTAGCAATTGGGAGACACTGTACAACCAAGCCAAGCAAATACAACAAGAGAAATTTGCATTTCTTTTTATGGGTGAGCAATATGATGATGTATACTGTGAGAGGTCAGAGATTTGACTATAACATTTATACTGTGGTTGCTCTCCCTTTAACATCCATTGTATTGGGCCACTTTGGGGCAATACGATAGAGTTCCTTGACTTCACTGGTATCGGATGTTCTGGTCTTTCCAAAGACATTCCAGTCCGATCTTTTCTTCTTCTGGTTTTCCGGAAAACTTGGTACATCACAACATACCACATCGACAATGTGGCATAAAGTTACATGCGCGGTTTCTAAAAAAGGCGTTGCATTTTGAGGAGTGAGTCCTGGTGAAAGCAGCATGGGAGAAAGCAGCACTGTTCACAACTTTCACACTCAAATGCTGGGCTTTCCAGGACTCCCTCGGAGGCATCGTCAGGCCACGCACGTCAACAACAAGGTCAAGCTAAATAATAATACGAAATATCACCGCGAGTTAGCGCGTCATAAACCAGCAAAAGCTGCGAGGAAGAAATGTCAGAGGAATCGAGACAATAATAGCCAACAGTTCGGCCAAGCCACAGTTCTCACCTCGGTAACACCGTCCGCTAGCGGAACAACAGTTGGGAGAAGAAACGGATATTTATTTTTCTCGTCGAAGTGACTTTATTCGCGAGTATGTCTTTATTCTCGGTCAATTACGTAAACAGGTCCTCGTTTTCTCTGTGTTGACAGACGAGCAGTGGATACAAGAGAGGCGAAGCCCCTCCCCTTCCGGTGGACCACCAGGGGACAGTGGTCAACGGCGAGAGGCAAATCATCTTTTTTTTTTTAAATTTTTATCCCGTTTGAATTGTGCCATGAATTCAAGTTGGTCAGTTTAAAAGATAATTTTGCAAGTCAAGAAAGTCGCGGTTTGTCGTGAAACAGTTGAAGTATAAGACTCTTGAAAATGCGTAATTAGAAAGACTACACAACCAAAATGTCGCGTAAGTGACGTCATAACTCTCTCTCTCGGCATGCTGCCCACAGCCGCTGAAGCTGCGGTGCCTGTGTGTGTTCTGTACTGGGATGTGGTCACACGGGCGACGGGTCTTTCGTTGCCCGGGCTGATAAAAGCACCAGGAGTTGCTGGATAAAACCATGGATATAAAAGCCATCAGATACTCGGCCATGTTGGTGTTGGTGACGTATATTGTGCGTGACGAGAGATGTAGTTCACTGAGCTGTTTCACGCAAAACAAAATGCTTTGTTAGTATCTTTAAGACAAACCGCGATTTTCCAGACTTGCAAAATCTGCTTTTAAATTGACAAACATCGTATGTGTCGTATTTATGGCACAATTGAAAAGGGATCATAAAATAATTTGTCTCTCGCGTTATTTGCTGCTCTGAATAATGACCACAAGGGTGCAGCAGAGAACACACATCAAGCAGTTGGATGTTGCAATAACTTTGTGCTCATCCTTAAAAACATCAGTTTACTTACTTACCACAAATGTTTGTTACCTCTCACCATACATACACCTGTATTGTTTAAATTAATTCAAAGATCCTGTTGTAATGGTGGTTGTTTATTTTAAATGCACCCATGACTACCTTTAGCTTTAGATGAACTATAAGAAAATGTGATTAACCTGCTGATATATGGCATACATCCAAATAAAAAAGACAGGTGTAATAGAAAATCCAACAGGATTGACTGCAAACCCTTTTAATCCAACCTCACATACCGTGCTGCTCCACCTCTACCTGCTCAGTAGGCCTTCTGCCTTCACACTGAATGCCTCATGCACTTTATCCTCCCATGGCATTTCATGTGTCTTCACCAGATCGGTTAAAAACCCTTCCAATCCTCCCATCTTAAGTTATGTGACAGTGAGCCAAGGGCATTAGCAATGTCCCAAAATACCACATAGAGATCTCTCTCCTCCTGACTGCAGCTGGTGCCAAATCATGTTTGTGTGATCTGAGCAGCCAGAAAAGCAGCGATCAGTAACATCCATCTGGTGGTCTATTACTCCAGTTGGTTGGATATGAAGGCAGTCTCCCTGTCTCCCTGCCCCCTTTCTTGTTGTTAGTTATATTCCCTCTTGATAGGTGTAATCTTTGATACTATAGTGTAGTATAGAGATGTCGAGTTTCATAATCAAAAAATCAAAGCAACCGTAGAATAAACTAGAAGCACGGCCTCTTGATTTAAAAAAACTGGAGACTCAAATCATTGTCACAATTGCACAGTTCTGACACAGCAGACAAAACAAAGCTTATATAACTCAAGTCTTGCTGTGTAGATGCAGATGTGCAGCTTTTGATCACGACTATGACACAGATTACCGATCATGACCGTGTTTTATGTGGCTTGTTAAACCAATAGAGAAAGACCTTAACCTCTCCTCTTATCTAACGGCGGAGCAGATTAATGTATCAAATTGTCTTGATTATGACTGTCATCCCAGACCATTAGTAGTTTATATAATTATATTACAGTCTATCTGCAGATTATCATTAGTTTAAGAAGAACATAATGTTTCAGTAATGTTATAACGTCTTATCGTACCTTAGATTCTGATATTTATAGTCATTTTTATTTATGTTAATCAAATGAACAAAAAAGTTTAGAGTGAAAGTAAATTTAGCAAAAACCCTTAGATAGTCCTGAAATAGAATCATATTAACACCCTGAAGTTCACTTGCACTCATTATTACAGTAAAGGCTTCATTATCAGTGTCATTGTTTCATTATAAAACCTTATGGCCATGTCCTTTGGACAAGTCAGTCCCTCCCTTCTGTACGTGTTTATGATATGTATAGTTCACTGGACTTGACTGATAGTGACATAGAAAGACAACTGACTGCCAAAGAGAGAGAGCAGAGAGGAAGGAAGGCTGCAGAAAAGATCCAGGAGAACAAAATCAGAGAGATGATGCTTCCACAGCTGGTTGTGACCACAGTCCTGGGCCTCGCATGGACAACAGGTTTCCACTGCTCGCTTAATTTAATGCTCTTGTTAATTTTAAGTCTGACAGAGAAACTGATAATCATTCATTCAAACCGCTATAGAGGACATAAACATTATGAATCATGTAATAAACAGGGGAAGACAAGTATATGAAAATACCTCCAGAATATATATTTTTTCGCCTTGCTCCCAAGTTTATTTAAACTTTTGTTCTCTCAGTCGCAAGATTAAAAATCACATTTAGTTTTTTGAATCCCTTTTGGATTTGACAGAAACCGTTATTGAACATGTAGATCTTATTTCTGCTCCACATATTCTTTTGAAATGACAACAAATAGGTATGAATCAAAAACGTCTGCATGTCATGTTGTTAAAAGTGACGAGTGAGCTTAGAGTCATATTTGAGCCATTAATGTAACATGATTTGCAGATTTGCACCCGTTATTTACGATCATTTCATCACAATTTGTTTGAAGATTGTACGTAGGATCACTGCCACAAACATGCCATTCCCTGTGGGGATGCACGTTTTGATGTGTTTTACATGTTTGCGGTGCAAAAAGTATGACGGTTAAGTTCGAAGAAGCAAAATAGCTATACAGAACAGTAATATGTGTGCTTTGTGCATTATTAAGTCATCTTAATATTTGATCCACTAGATTATATGTACTGTATGTTGATAATAGTTTACTTTTTGCCATCTAGTTCTGGTTTCAGTAACTGGACTGCCTTGCACTCAGGTGTTCCCCTCTCAGCCGTCCCCTTCAAATGGTGAGTCAGGTAGAGAAGAAGTTTATTAGAGCCCGACTCACATCAATTGCTGCAACTTCAGTTCATTTCCACGACTGTCACTATGGATGAAAATATGTACGTCGTATAAAAAACGATGCAACATTTGATTTAAAAAACCTTCATTATTGATTTGACAGTGAATTTTCAGTGGAATTATAATTATTACAGTATGTACCTGAATATGCTGTGCTAGTATAGACACAATAGTGGAAAGTAACATGTAATACATTTATTCAAGTACTGTACTAGAATTTTAAGGTTCTTGTACTTTACTGAGTATTTCCATTTAATGCCACTTTACACTTACATGTACTACATTTCTGAGGGAAATATTTCACTTGTTACTCCACTACATCTGAAGTTACTAGTTACCGTGCAGATTAAACTTTTCGTTTAAAACATATCACCAGCTCATAAAATATGATGCATTGTTGTAGATTAAACATCCCCAACATATATTAAGAAGTTAAATCCAAATCAACATTAAAATATTTCTACATGTAATATAATTTTAGATCACTCTGAAAAAGGCTGTTCTGCAAAATGAGTACTTTTACTTTCCACACTTGCTTCTGTACTTTCATACATAAGTTAAATTTTGAATGGAGGACTTTAACTTCTGATGGGATATCTTTTAGTGACGCATTGTTGCTTTTGCTGAAGTAAAGGATCTGAATACCTCTTCCACCACTGATTTATTCATACAGTAAATGTCACATTGTCCCTCAGGTTATCAGCCGTTTCCTTATCC
The DNA here is from genome assembly GCA_036023855.1 of Gadopsis marmoratus. NCBI lineage: Eukaryota > Metazoa > Chordata > Actinopteri > Centrarchiformes > Percichthyidae > Gadopsis > Gadopsis marmoratus. Next base: position 26,295 of record JAVQJF010031495.1, read on the forward strand.
ACCCTCAAAGCTCCAGTACTAAAACATTATATTTCTGCTTTGCAACAAAGCGGATCCTCCTCTATCTCTGCACTTTTATCATTTAAATTGCTTTTACTTTTCTCTCAAGTTAACAGCGTTAAGCCCTCAGATGTAGCTGTGCTCTCTGCCGTTGGACTTCACTTGCACAGGTGAGCACAGGTCGCCATGAAGTGATATTTGCGCCACAAGAAATTTCAACAGTGCAGAGAAATAATATCACTGTTGCCTTTTCTTTTCCTGCAGCGCTGAGCTGTCCACTGTGGTATCAAGACTCAGAGGTAAGATTCAAAGTTTTATTTTGTTGTTTGTGGTGTTTACTGGGCCTAAAGCCAAGTGATTCTTAAATAATATACTTAATTTTTTTTTAAAGTTAATTATTGCTCTCTTGTTGTCCACGCAGTCCTCACTTTCTAATTTCTTCTCCCACTGCTTTCAAACAGGCTTGATGGGAAAGCTCAATCAAAATGTAACTTTCACTCGAACTGGCCTACAGTGTCATTCATGTGAAGAGGTTTATATGAGCTTCTCTTAAACTACTGTGCGCTATCTTTACTACACTGATATCTATACTAACCGTTATCATTTTAAAGGGTGAACCCCAATACGCTTGTCATACACCAGGCCTGTGGTCTATTATCTGTTGTGAAAGCCATTCATGAAATACAAAATTACTGTCGGTACTTCAAAGAGATAAAATACTGAGCGACACAAAGCAGGAAGGTCACAGTTGTTGATGTGTGCTTTAACATTTAATTTCTTCAGATTAAAGTGGACTTTAGAAACACTGTAACCCAGTAATGTTTGTAGTAATACTTTGTATTATTAGATTTAATATATTTGCTGCATTTCATTGTTAAGTTAGTGGCTTACAGTATAATGAAATGTAAGGGTGTTAAAAGAGCCTGGGTGTTTTTCATCCATGATCAAATCCAAGTTATTTGTCTGTATTTTTACGGCTGCAGCTAACCGTTAGTTATCAGTTAATCTCCTGATTGTTTTCTTTATTAATTCAACTGTTCTGGTGTTAAACTTGTGTCCCTCCATCAGAGCTGATGACCCTGTTCAATCCTGTACTGATCAGTCCTCCCTCAGATGGAACAGACTTGTACGCCCCTGAGTTTGTTCAACACAGGTACAGTCAGCACTTTCTGACGCGTGAGAAATATGCAACCGACGACTCTGGCTGCTTCCAGCGATTCAAAGGTTGTTGTCTCCTTGTTTCATTTGATTTGAAGCACGCTGGTGGTGCAGGCAAAGGAAGCGTCCCGCCACCTCCAAAACAATCAGGTAGGTGCACCAAGCATCTGCACTCAAATGGCTTATTTATTGCACGCATTCCACGATGTGATCCAGGACATATAACTAAATAATCAACTATCTGAGTGGCGTAAAACAGCATTAAAGTGGTTGATTTTGTTTCTCCTACAGGCCCTTGATGTGGATAGAACCTGGAAGCTGCTCCTTCTCTTTGTTCAGGTGGATCAGCTGTGTGCCTGCGAGCAGCAGCAGGTAAACAGCAAATACCTTAATATTCATGAAATTAACGTTAAGGAAAAACTACATATATTGTGTGTTTACGGAGTGGAGAAGCCTAATCACTCGTTCTTCTATGGTTTTTTTAAACTTTGTTGCCTCAGTATACTGAAGTTAGAGTCCAAGTTGTTTTATTCTTACCAGCGTCAGACGCACACCCTCCAGACTTTCCTTGAAATGAGCAGGTAAATTTTGTCCTACTTCATTAAAACGTTGCTTCCTATATTTGAGTTAGCGTTTGCTGTAATTTGATTTACAGAATGACCAACAGCTTCTAAAGGGGCCATAAGAGCTAAAACATCTGTGCAGATGCAGGGTAATAATGATTGAAAAAATCCTTCCTTATAGCGGCTATTTTTTCTCTTATGTACAAATTCTTACCTGACATTGAAACAGCATCCTCACAGGTGTTGTGACAGAACTGTGAGCGTCCCAACAGACATGACAACAGTTAGCAGTAATACGAAAACTCTGTCTGTGGTTCCATCAGTAAGAAAACATTGACACATTAGAGATGAATGAAAATGTTGTGTTTGTGTGCAGGTGCAGTCCGTCATCAGAGCGGTGGTTGAAGACGTGGATGATGCTCTGCAGTTGCTGCACTCTCAGGTATATTTCGGATTATATGCAGTATTTGTCAATCTGACTCTATTACTGTATTGGCAGGATTCACACTTTTAACATTTTTTTTTCACGCCACTGTGATGCAGCTGAAGCGGACCATCGTCAGTGTTGCATTGTGGGATGGAGAACGTGACTGTTTCCACAACAAGTAAGTTAATACTTAAAATTATTTTTTTGGGTGAACCACTGTTTCCTCTTCTGTGGATTAATATATCAAGTGTTCCACTTATATGTATTGTGACATGTTTAAATTAAATAATGAGTGTTTTACATCAAAACCAAAAGCTTGCGACATCTAAACAGACGTGTGATGTGGTTGCAAAATGGCTGTAATTTATCCATTTAATCAGGCAAAATCTCATACGGTATAAGGTTAAGAAGATTCAAACGAGAGAAGATGTGTGAGGTGGTTCGGAAGCTTTGTAGATCAATATCATGGTGATTATTTCTTCTGACAATGGAATTCCATCTAACTTTGTGATAAAGCGTAACACACTGTGGCAAACTGGGTTTAAGACGCATGACGATACAGACGTCTCCACAATCATTATGTTTGAATGAGTAAATCTGGTTTGCTGACAGGATGTGTCCATGCATGGAGGCAAACAGTGACGGAGAAGTCAGACTTTTGAGGGCCATGCTGAGTCGAGCTCTGCAGGTTTGTCTGTTATTCATACCAAGATATATCTGTTCGCTACAGTCAGTCTTTTAATTTTAGCTGCCTGTGAAACTTTGACTTGTGGTGGAGTTTGCTGTAGTGTGTATATCTAACCTGTTTATGGTAAAAACGTCTTCTCAACGCGGTTTCACCAACCAGGAGTCCTTGGATGAGCTGATGGTAAAGAGGCGCTGGTACGGCAACAGAGATGACTTTGCTGTCATTGTGCAGGACGCACCTTTCATCACAGACACTTCATCTGTCGCTGTGAGTCACAGGCTGCTGCTATCCATGTTGCATCCCTTGTTAATCTTTACTGGTACTGAGGCGAGAGGAGCTGTTATTTCACAATGGACTTTAGAGTTTTAGATTTATGTTTATTACGGGACGCGTCCCAAAGACCAAATATATCAAAAAAGATATATATATATATATATATATATATATATATATATATAGAAAATGATTAAAGCTTTACAGCAGGAAAAGAACATGTGTCTATTCAAGTGTCCCACTGCGACAGCGAGCCAGCATGAGCATTAAAAAAGCATCTATTCTCAGGACATTAAAAGGTAGTTTGGAAAATAGGAGCACCTCATTAAACAAAGTGCCTGTCTATTTATATTTTATTTCTCTTAAAATGTAAGAGAGAGACCCCCTGTGGACAGGATTGACAGGGCAAAGGAAAAGGGCTGCAGCCAAATCATAGAAATAAATATAATTGGCGCAAGGAAAGTTAAACAAAATCCACCATCCTTACCTGTTCAGACAAAATGCAAATGTGGCCATTTGTATGTGTAATGGTGCTCAGTATGAGTGTAAAAAGAAAACAATGTAAGACTCCTGTCCAGTCCCACTGAACGTGTGTCTATGTTCTACACCATGTCTTTTACTCTTCTCCCGTGAAGTTACAATGTGCCAAACCTATTCTTAAAAATTGATAAAGACAATAAAGTAATAAAATAAATTAAATCAATAAAAATGCCACACAAACAAAAAGTCAAAATCAATCCCACAAGTCCTTATCTTGTGACAGTAACAGTATCTCACTGCAGCAGAAGATGTACTTCCTGTATATAACATACATGATGTTCTCGTTTTGATCAGGCCGGGAAGCCTCTCTCTGAGTCACAAGTGGCGCAACAAACTGATGAACTGCTGGTGCAAATGTGGACAAACCTGGTGAGGCCTGAAAGCAATCCAAGTTGGAAGCAATCACTTGATATCATGCACACACACAAACATACAGTCATTGTTCTCTCTGTCACAAACGTGGACACAATGAGTTTTCTGTCTTTCAGCTGCAGCCCACAAGTGGCCAACATGGCACAGGAGACAACGGAAAGATCATCGCGCTGCCATGTCCGACTGAGGTGATAAAAACTCACACACGTGCACTAAATCAGGATGTTAAAGTGTGTCACTAGACGTACTATACTTGATAATAGGTTTCAGTGCGTCATACTAATATTCTACCCCTCTTTTCCTTTTACCTCCTCCCCTCTCCGGCTCTCTGCCTCCCGCCCCAAGGACCGACCCTTCCTGAGGACGGAGGGAAACTCTCCTTCATATCACCACAGCGATGCCTCTCCTCTCCTTCACCCGGTGAGCATTGTCTGTGTGTGTGTTAGGCCAAATGGAGGTTGTGGCAGCGTTGCGCGCCTGCTGTTTAGCTCTGACTGTGGTTGTGCTCTGTGTGTCCGGTCAGTTTACAGGCACAGAGATGCCCTGTGAGGACCTCAGCCCCTCGCCCTCCACACCCACCTCAGGTAAGACGGCATACACTTAGATCTCATGCATATGTATTCTTTATGTTAATTGATGAGATTTCTTTTCTTTCTTTGTGACTTCAAATATCAATGTACACGACACACCTTCACACATGAAAATACGAAACGATCACATTGACATTCAAAAACATTTGATCTAATATTGTACGCACCTTATATTGTCCTTTTTCTTTTCATTTGCCATTAATTGTTATATTTATCGCTTCTTATCAATTTTAGTCTTGTGCCTACCTCTTATGTCTTTTATTTTATATGACACTGTATCTGATAATGTAATCTCTATTTGTTCATTAGACATTAGAATTTCTTTGAACTACTTTCAAATTGTATTTCTAGGTAGTTTTAGTACTATATTGTTGTGAGAATTATATTACTGTACAGTCTCTCTGAAAGTCCTGTGCTGTCTAAGTTTTGTGTCTTCTGTAATTCCCCAGTCCATGAACTTAGGCCTGGAGATATCAAAGTGGTGGCTGCTGTCGGAGACTCTCTGACAGTGAGTGATTTTGTCGTTCTTTTAAGGCGGTTAGAAGAACAAAATACAAGATATAGCCTAATCAAAAATATCAGACATAATTAAATATAATAAAAACGAACAAAAACAATTGATCCTAAATGGTACTTTAATGTTTAACTCTAACATATACTATATTCTGTACAGTAAGATTGTGGTTTGTCCTTGGACATAGTTATTCTATTTTAATATATAATAGATTTGTATGAATGTTTATAAACATTACAATGACCTCAATGACCTGACAACAGATGCTGCCTGATGAAATTTGAATTTAGTTACTGCAGTTTGTAACATTTATTAAGACAAAGCTTTATTTGACTAATTGAAAAGATAATCAGATTAATCAATAATGAAAATAGTCAAATTGAATTACATGATAGTTGGCTTAAGCCTTTGCCTCCACTGGGAAAAGTCCAAAGAGCTCAAGACCTTAGTAGACAGTTAGATCATATAAGAGAAATGGAAAGATGAACAAAGTACAGTAGAAGGAGATCCTGATATACAAGTGTATATTTGGGGGGAAGGTCAGACACTATAAAACATTGAGAACGTCTGTATTATTTTACCATGTTACTGAAACACTGTCCTGTTCTACCTGTCAGGCAGGGAACGGTATTGCATCCAGCCCTAGCAACATCCTGGACGTCCTGACTCAGTACAGAGGTTTGTCCTGGAGGTAAGTCAAGGCCTTTAGCATAATGCTCATGTTAGATGTGTTGGTAGAAATGTGGTTCTACTGAATGATCATCCATTTCTTTAGCTGGAAAGTTATGTCATCATTTTAACTCTGTATTCGTTTTTTTTGCAGTGTTGGTGGAGATGAAAACCTCACGACTGTCACCACGCTGCCCAGTCAGTCTTCCTGATGACCTATATATGGTTCTAATAACTTGTTAACATCTGTTTTTGTTGCTCTGGGATGGGCATTGCCACTGTTCACACTGATTTATTATTTTTTTAATTATGCCTTTGTTATAACAGACATCTTAAAACATTTTAACCACAACCTGACGGGCTTCTCTGTTGGCATGGGCACGCAGCAGACTCCGGAGGCTTTCCTCAACCAGGCTGTAGCTGGAGCTAAGAGCAAGTGAGTCCTTTTCAGCCTTTCAGCCAGACTTAACTGCAAGAGACACATTTCTGATTGGTTGCATTATTTCTGCATTTTTACCATATTTATACATACTTTTGCTTTAGCATAAAAAGGAAAAAGTATAAATATTTTAAATTTAAAAGAGAAATGTCTATGAAAGAATAAATTAAAGGTAATTCTTGAATTGGGAATCAAAATGATTGTGAATAAAATCTATGAAACTGCTCTTTAGGAACCAGTTACTACAAAAAAAAGAAAGAATGTAAAAGCTTTTAACTGTAATTTTATTTTGTTTGTGTTCTAAGGGACATATCATCACAGGTGCGAACTCTGGTTGCAAGGATGAAGAATGACCCTGTAAGTTTATAAATTGCTATTTATTCTTTACCTATTTTAAAATGTGCCAACTTGACCATAAAATCCTCTTGCTCTTGAATGTCGTTTGCTTGAAATGTCCACTTTTATAAAGTCCAAGTTCGGCAAATCTAAGACACGCATGTCTAGAAGATCTACTTTCTCATGGCTTGCCTAGTGCTGCTAGTAATAACAACACAGTATAAATGCACCGCATGCCCATGCTTCATCAAACATTATATGGACTCCCTTTTAACACCAATATGTACTACTCACGTTCCCTCATCTTCTTCCTTCTTGTACAGAGAATCAATTTTGAATCCGACTGGAAGTTGATCACCGTTTTCATTGGTGGAAATGACATCTGTGACCACTGCTACAACTCTGTGAGTACTAATGTGGAGCAATAATTCACGAGTCATATTCTGGAGGGATCATAAGGCACACCTGAAAATGGTTTCCTCTTCATTACAGCTGCTCTACTCTGTAGAGAATTATGGTCGTAATGTTCGTGACAGCCTGGATTATCTACACAAAGAGGTAAAATCAAGAGGTAAAATGCTGCTACATTTCCAATTCCCATGTTGGTCTGGCTGACCGTTTGTTAGCGTGAATGGATCTCGTCTCTGTCAGGTGCCTCGGGCTCTGGTGAACTTGGTAGAGCCTCTCCATATTGCCCCACTGAGAGAAATGCACATGGACACTTCGCTTAAATGCCCAACCTGGCTGGTAAAGTGAGTATCACTGTACTTTCCTGCCTTTAAAAAAAAGTCTCACTGAGATATTGAAAATTTAGAAAAGATTTTATTACTGCACAGCAACAGTCATGTGATTTAGGCCATGGACTTTGATTGTAGATTATGTGCTCCCATCTTCCCCCCGATTATCATTTAATAATCACAAACAGTGTAATAACACCTTGTTATCTCGCCTTTGCCAGTATTATGTGTGCTTGCGTTATCTTGCCAAAGGCCAACTCTAAAGCTCTTCAAATGGTGGAGGACCTCAATAGAAGCTATCAGGTAGGAAAGACAGAAACCACACTCTGATTAAAGGAAAGTTAAAGTAACAGTCCAATTCATCCTCAGGCTTTGACACCTTGTCTTTCTTTAAGCGTTTACTGCATGAGCTTGTTGAGTCAAGCCGTTATGACACACGCTCAGACTTCACTGTGGTCATCCAACCTTTCTTCAGAGAGATTGTCCTCCCCAGACTGCCGGTCAGTAACAAAGCTCCGTCTCTCACATGTGGACCATATCCTATATAACCACAGGTTTAGCCCCAGAATCATGAGTATCTCTGGTAAAATATATAGTGTTTCGCAGTGTGTTAGCATACAGCATATCAAATAATTTGTATTTGTTATGTTTTTTATCATTACTTTAATCGACAACCCTGTAAGATTGACAGTAAGGAATCTTTGACCTTTTGGGAAATACACATATTCGATGGTGGGTTACATGAGATTGACACCACTCAACTGTTTGTACAGTAAATATTGAGCATACAGCCAAGCACCCAGTTAGCTTAGAACTAAGTTGTGTTCAAAAGGTGCTGATCAGCGTTTTTTTTTGTAGAGATTAAACAAGATATAGCATGTTAATTTGTGAGATTTAGAGGTGCAAGTAGGCAGGTTTTGTTGCCTTTAGACAGAGCCACGCTAACGGTTTCCAGTCAGGTAACTGGCTTCCGGCAGTAACTTCATCTTTACATACAGGCATAAGAGTGGCATCAACCCTCTTATCTAGCTGTCTGCAAGAAAGCAAATATATTATTTCTGTATTTCCCAAAATGTTGAATGATTCCTTTACATTAACTGGTCAATATACAGTATGTATGAAATATGAAAATTGACTGTATGGAGAAGAGCCAAACCCCTTCCAAGCATAGTCCTACATTTTACTGCTCTGATAAAAAAAATACACACTGTAGTCCTTAAGGGTCATACATTTAACGTACCTTTTCCACAGGATGGCCGTGCTGATCGCTCCTTCTTCAGTGCTGACTGCTTCCATCTCAGCCAGAAGGCCCAGACACAGATGGCTCGCTCCCTCTGGAACAACATGGTGAGTATCTGACCAATGAGAAGAAGCTTTAATAGAATTTTGTGCATATATAATTTTTGTGGGTGGATTTAACTTAATGTATTGTCAGTAAATTGCTATCTCACAGGCAGTGTAGGAAATTAGTTTTAGTCTGAACAGCCCAACTGGTTAACATGGGCACTGAAAGGAAGCAGGCACACCCTGTCTGAACCCGGCATTATATGCTTGGGGTGGAGTTGGTGATTACCCAGGATTGGTTTCTTTGCTACCAGTTAGAGCTTTAGAGACAGAAATTAAATTAAATTAATTGAATGAAAATAAAATGATGGTTTAATGTAGGATAAGGATATTGGCCGAAACTGGTAAATCTTTTTTTGAAATCTTGGGGGAAGGTTTTGCACTCATTAATAGACGTATAAATTCAAAATTACTTTTCACAAGGCCTCAACACGCATATACGTAGGTGCCCTGTAATGTAGTAACCTCAAATAATTTCCAATGAAGGTTAAGCAGGAGTTGGCCTTTGATGTTTTCACTGGAAACAATTGTGAAACTGAAAATATTAACTGACAACAAATTAAACGATAGAGTCACAAATCTGAAAATTCTAAGACTCCAATAACAACAGTTAGACATAGGTATTGTAAAAATGAACTAGTCTAGTAACAAGAAAACTGGATGCACAAAAGTATAGACTAATGTCTTTTTGGAGAATTTGCAATTAGAATTTTCCGACTTATAGATAGTGGTGCGTGTCAACTTCCAAGTCGTAATTGTAATTGACAAACTAAGATTTTTCTAAATTGTTAACATGATGAATTGCTTTTGTTATTAAATGACGTCTAACTGTGTATTTAATTTTGAAAGTAATGAATGATGCTCAGCTGTCGCTCTGACTCTCGTTTCCCCAGCTGGAACCCTTGGGCAATAAGACTTTCACTCAGTATTTTTCTGGAGACAGTAACCTGAAATGTCCAACCAAGGTAGGGAATTGTGTTTAACAAGAGTCAGTGCTATAAATTCTGGTGAATGTGTTTTTGTAAATCATGATAGCTCAATCCTTTGAGGAACCAAAATGCTATAAGTGAATTCCGAGCTTTTGTTATTAAAAATGTTTAATGCCCTTGAATGTACATCACGCAATGTCAGTTCTTTTGTTTGTCTACAGAGTTCGCCATACATCCGGACATATAACAACAGTAATTACATATATGCTGGTCCCTCTCCAACACCTGGACCTATCACAGTAAGCACGTCATCTCTAGCTGAGGAGTGACTGAGTACAAATAAAACGTGTAACGTTTAATAAGACCTGAATGACGCTAACAGTTCACAGAAGCTAATAGCATTGAAACAATTAGTAGATTAACTGATGAGTTTATTGATACATAAATCAACTAATTTAATAATCGATTAATAATTTTTAAGTCATTCATTAATGAAAAATGCCAAACATTCCCCCGTGTGCTGCTTTTCTCTGTTTCATGATTATAAATTGAACATCTTTGGATTTTGGTTGCACAAAATCAGCAGTTTACAGACGTCACCTTTGGCTCTGGGAGCTTGTTTCTATTTTAATGAAATCCCCCCCGTTTTCCATTTAACAAAATAAAGACAGTGAAGGATGACAATTTAAAACGTAACACTGTTCAGCTCACCATCAACATTAAAAGAAAACATAACCATTTTACACATTTTGAGGTTTCTTTCTTTCCAGAACTGGGGAAGTGACTTCTCCTGTGTGGACCTTGCTCCATCTGACACCGTGCCAACTTCTGGTGAGACGGACAGTCATCTCTGCATTGTCAGCAAACAGTTGATATGAGATTCGATGTCCTCTCTTATCTACGCTGAACCAAAGACACTGTGGTGTAAAAGCATGCCCACCACCAACGACTACATATTACGTTGCATAATGTTTGTGGTTGATCTTGATGTCAGTAGGTTGAATCTCTTTAATGTCTTTTATCTGTAGTTCACGCGCTAAGACCAGCAGATATCAAGGTGGTGGCAGCCCTGGGAGGCTCTACAACGGTTAGTGCCGTAACACAATGATATCCAGTTTATTCTTTTCAATAACAAAATACAAGGAAGGAGATATAATATATAAAACAGCTGGAAGCATATTAGAAAATCACACATCTTTTACTAAACTTAAGCAGCAATAGACAATAAGTAGTTGGTAATGATTATGTTTTTATATGGTACTGTGTGTGTGTGTGTGTGTGTTGAAGGGCAACATTTAATTGCAATTTAGCACCAACTTGTTTGTATCAGCTATTTAGTGTCATTGAACTATGAACTCTCTAATCCGTTTGTTATCAGTCAGATAGCTTGCACCGGTGATGATCATCCCTTTTTATGTTCTGGTGTTTAGCGTTTGTCTGCGTTAGTGTCTCACTTTCCCCTGCTGCTTTTCCACTTTATTTTTCTGTGTGTTTATATGTGGCCTGCTTGTTCTCGGTTCACAGGCAGGCACTGGCGCCAAAGCAAAGAACCTGTTTGGCCTCAATAAAGAGTATAAAGGAGTGTCATGGAGGTACGACGTTCCTCCAGTGGTAATGAGGTTTTCATTAACCATCAAATTTTATGAACCACGCTGATGTTTGTGGGGGTTTTCTTGCAGCATTGGAGGGGATCAGACTCTGCAGACTGTCACAACACTACCAAGTGAGTTCATGCCACTTAGTATAGTTTCTCTGAGTCGCTATTTCTGACAGGCATAACAATCTCGCCAACACAATGCTGGAAATATCTTTCCTTAATGTGGGGCAGTTACTAAACGATGAGTTTCATGAAAGAACCACTCACAAAAAAGGATTTGTTCTTAAGTGGCAGGTATGCGGGATTTAAGAGAATTTGTCACGTTCACATGTTTCCTCATATATAGGATTTTCCTTTAGGTCCAGATCTGTCATACTAGTCATGTACAGATAGTCTCCACGGGGGGGGGGGGGGAACACTTGTTTGACTTAAGAATGATAATGCTTTAATCTAAATTAATTTGGAGTTTAATTAACTTCATGTCAGACCATTCCCTCTTTATTTCTGTCACAGTACAGCGCTGCTAAAGCATTTTAAAATTGTTTCGTGTCCTTTAATATGATGACAGACACAGCTCAATTTCTATTTTCGGCTTCTGATTTCTGACATAAAACTCAGACATTTTTAAGAATGACACTTTCCCAGAAATGGAGCTCAACAGGTAGCCTTATATAACAATATCTGGGCACTGATTTGCTAATGCTTGAATGTCGCAAACGTTGCACTAACGTAAGTTCAAATGCCATTCATCAAGTTGAAACTCACAGTTATTTATGACAAGTTGTGCAGTTAAGAGGGTTTGGTGAATTCGACTTAGAACACTAGTACAAGCAGATTGTTTAAGATAAGAAAACAAAAATGTTCACGCATGAGGCCCGATGTCTGCTGTTTCTTAGACACACATACAGTATGACATTCGTAACTGGTAGCCACTATAACCATAGCCTTCACTGGTTATAGTCAGTTATGGTCAGTGGACCAGCCGAAGAGCTCTAATGTATCAGGAGAAGAAACATTTGCTCACTCCCCCCCCCCCCCCAAGCTGCTAGAGTGACAGGAACCAGCAGTGCACTACTTCTCAGCAGGTATTCAATCCTTTTTCCTCTTTATCTCCTCAGACATCTTGAAGAAGTTCAACCCTTCCTTAAAGGGCTTCTCCATAGGACAGGGCTCAAGACAGAAGGGCTTCAACATGGCTGTCGCTGGAGCTATGACCTCGTATGTGCATATTGTTTTAGTTCCTCCACCGGAGTAAAACCTTTGAAAATCCCATCATCTCTCTAACGCCTACTGCTTGTATTTGTTCTGTTATAGAGAGATCCCAGGACAAGTCCAAACACTCATTGAAGCCATGAGAGGAAATAAGGTGAGACTTCCCCCAAACTAAGTAATTTATAAGATGGCTCTAATAGTGTCGACCTTCATGCTCCTGTCCTGTACACATGCTACACAGGAGGTGAATTTTGAAATGGACTGGAAACTTGTGACAATATTTGTCGGGGGTAATGACCTTTGCAATTACTGCATAGACCAAGTAAGTGTTCCTTAAAGTTCATGCATTTTACATAAATAACCACACATTTGTGTATGTTATGGAACTGCAGTAAAAGCCATGCTTTTACAAATATCTGCAGAACACTCTGTCGCCCAAGAACTACAGCCACAATCTCATGCTGAGTTTGGACATGTTGCACAAAGAGGTGAGATATGAAAATCTATATTAAGTTATTGTCATCTGCTGTCTTCATGAGTACAAGCGGGTCATATTCTTTCTGCCTCCTTCTTCTCTCTCCCTGTATCTTTAGGTACCAAGGCTGTTGGTTAATGTTGTGGGGCTCTTGCAGATAGAGCCATTGAAAACAGTTAAGAGGGACACGCTGGGCTGTTCCCTGTTGCAGAGGTGTGTTTTGCCTGTGTTACGTGCCAAGCACTAGCGATGGGTCGAAGGGGGGCGTAACAGCCCGTTTTTCTTTTGTTGTGTTTTTTCATCATCATCCTTGATTGTTACAGGAACAGCTGTCCATGTGTTATAAACCCAGCTGAAAACTCTCCGGAGCATTTTGAGATGAAACGAATCAATCACGAGTATCAGGTAAAAGCAAAGAGCTCTTTTAACCATTTCAATATTTTCCCGAAAATGGAGTTCCCTCTGTGATGCCTCCAATTATCTTTTTTATTCTTCGTAGGCTGAGATCCAGCATCTTATTTCTGGAAATCGCTACGAGGGAAGAGAAGACTTTGCTGTTGTCCTTCAACCCTTTTTGCACAATTCCTTCATCCCTCATATTGGAGTAAGTTGCAGAGACATACAAAGGTATCCAAACAGGCATCCACTCTCAAATAATTAAACATAGCCATGCTGAAAATCTCATCTTTTCACCAGGTGGGTGAGGCTGACCCGAGTTTCTTCTCTGTAGACTGTTTCCACTTCAGTGAGCGAGCTCATGCTGAGATGGCCATCGGCCTTTGGAATAACATGGTGAGCATCAAGCACTAACGGACCAAACTGTAGTGTTTTTTTGGTGGTTTTTAGGTTTTACAGAAATCTTTTTTTCTGCCTTAACAGTTGGAGCCTGTAGGCAGAAAACAGGCCTACAACAACTTCACATATGATCGCTCCAAGATTCACTGTCCCTCTGAGGTATGTGTGGACATTTCTGAAGTCTGGAGAGAAATCCCACTGCTCACAACTCATCTTTTATTGTATCACCAGATTAGATCTATTTACAGTATTTATCAATGAGAGTTGAATTTTAACCATCAGTCACCAATGGTGCTCAATATAAAATAGATAAATAAGACGCTATGAAATAATCATATGAATAAATACAAAAACTGTAATATGACCATTAACTTGTAAAATAATCCAATATATTTGTAAAACTCAAATATTATGAAATATATAATAGGACCATTATAGAAGCAAGTTCTTAACTTTTAGTACATTTTGTGTCTTACTTTTTTGTTTTATATGCATTTTAATGGATTGAAATGAAACAGGCCGAGTAAAAAAGTTTTGTTTTTAATAAAAAACTAGACAAGTGAAATAATAATGACTTAACTTTGTTATTGGGGGGAAAAAAGCAAAATGAAATGACATTTTATAATAATGAGCTTGATTTTTAAAATGGATTATTCCGCAATTTTATGCTTTTATATTATGTCTGTTTTTATTCATACAATTATCTATTTCATAAAGTCTTATTTAACATTGAACACTTCTGAGTTATATTACCTAACCCATCATCACTGAATTGAAGTGTAGGTCTTTGTGGTTGAGTCTTTGGTATATTTGTGCACAATATATCTGCTCAAAAATTCTTTGACATATTTTGCAAAGTTCTTCATTTCTTAACTTTCTGATCTGTGCCGTTTTATGTTTCCTATAGGCCAATCCCTTCATCTTCACTAAGATCAACAGCCTACCAAGTCCACCAGTGACCACCACGACCGGTGCTCCTGTGACCGGCTCCACCACGACCGGTGCTCCTGTGACAGGCTCCACCACGACCGGTGCTCCTGTGACAGGCTCCACCACGACCGGTGCTCCTGTGACAGGCTCCACCA
>JAVQJF010031497.1:0-102090 GCA_036023855.1 Gadopsis marmoratus
TTTTGCGGTCTCTTCTTTGTGGTTTCGTATTAAAAACCACATTTCTCTGGGACACACTAATTATAAATCATTAACCCACCTGACAAGGCCCTATTGATACAGGACGGACTATATGTGCTTTGCTCTGGCGCCCCCTTGCGGTTTGACTTTAATGTTTAAACGTCTTAACACTCTATTCTCATTGGTTAAGAACGTCCTCGTCGCTTTCTGGACCAATGGCACCAGTTCAACTTCTTCTCCTGGGGCCTTTTTTGCGTGCACGCTCCTCCCTTTTTTGTTACACACACACGCGCACGCGCACACACACGCACACTCTAACCTCCTGAGATGTCACTCCATGTTCGGGCTGGACGGCATCCGTCTGTCGCGGCTGTATAATCTAAAACCAAACCGGGATATTTTGAAGCGGCGGATGTGCCGACGGAGATGCGACCGGGCGTGAAAAAGGTGAATAAACTCGCAGGTTTGCGCAATTATACATCTCCTGATATCCATCCGCCTTGCAGATAACTTAGCTGATGGCGCTAACTCTCCTCTCTGTGTGTGTAATCGGTGCATAGCTATATTGTTATCATTTCTTACCCCCCCCCCCCCCCCCCACTACACACACAACACGCACAGAAATAATCGTGTTTGTCGTTTCGTTTGCAGGGATGAACTATGATCGACGATAATCGAGCAGGACGGCGAAAACTGAGTCACGATAATCTGTCTGCACATCGGGGCGGCGGGGGGGGGTTAGGATGAGGACCACGATGGCTTCGATGAAAACAGCCTTATTTGTATTTCTACACGGAGGTGAGTGCAGCCTTGTGCTGCTGTTTCGCTCTTTTATTAATTTTTTTGTTTTGCTGCTTCTGTCCACGTGGGCCAGCTGCTGGGACACTGGTCAGCGTGTCCCACATCCCAGTGGGAAAACAGGTGTTTTTGACTTCCGGTGACACCCAGGAAGTAGCAAGCAGCACGTGAATACAAGAGTTGTTTTATGGTCCTGATGGGAACATCTCCATGTAAACACGAATTTGACCTATTGGTTTATTTGACCCCTTTTTAATACCTTAAGTTTTATTGTTTGACTGCGGTGATCTGATGTTTTCACCACTTGTTTGGCCTCTTCAGGGCTGTAATGTTGTGTCCTTTTCGCTTCCTTGCCTCACCAGAGCAAACTCCTCTCAGCTACATTTGAAATGGCAATAAATAAAGTGTTGAATCTTCATCAGGGGTAGATGCTAATATCTTTAAGGCCTCCAAGCCCCTAAATTTGGTGGCCGAAGTACATTTTTGGTGGACCGAAATGTAAAGTTATCGAAAATAAAATCCAGAAAAGGCAATTTAACACAACTTAAGACAGCCTTTCTTAACGGTGACACTTCACTAAATTAGAAGACGTTATTCAAATGAAAATATATTTGTATAACAATTAATTTAAATTGAAAAGTCAAGTTCTTTGTAAACATATGGTACATATATGTATTCTCTTAGTTCACAGTCCCGCTTCCTTGCGCAGATACAATTATAGAATATTGAACTAAAAGGTGAGAAGGACTCGGGATGTTTGTGGCTCTGTAACGTTGCTATGGCGAAGGCTCGCAGTATAGGGAGAAATCTTGGTGGCCACAAAGTCCATGGTTAATGTGAAACCCTGTTGATTATTGAAGTGAAAGAGTAACAAAGACGCTGTATTTAATCTTAATCCTGAGGAATATGCTTTGCTTTTGAAGATGTTCTTTGCAGAGTGAGATAACCAAACAAATCCAAGGTGCTTTATTTTAGGGTTAAAAAAAAAAAAAAGGACCCAACCCAGAAAAGCAGAAATAGATGGCGGCAATAAAGCTGAAAGGAAGTTCTGATATTTGAAAAACATATATTTTGACCCATCAGACTGACAGTTTTTATCTCCCTGCTCACACTATTAATTATTTTGTTATTAATTATATGAATCATGTCTCATGTCCACAGGATTCAGGGCCAATCAGTCTGTGGTCCCTCCTTGTTGCACAGTATCCAATCCAGACAGTATTGAGCATTGTCACAAGCCATGGTGTCCCCCAACCCTATCAGTCTGAGCCCAATGTTAATTAGGACTTGATCCGCTTAAGCCTCCCACTAGTCTCGCATGGCATTATGTATGGGTGTGTTGTTATCCGGCCGTGGCTCGGCCTGTGAGAAAGCCCCAGTTGTTTTTTAGGTCTGAAACACACACACAAATGTGGAGTGCCAAAACTAGTATTTCTAGTTGTTCAGATAGTTATCAGTTTTTAGTGAGGGTAAAAGGGCGTGTTGGGGTTGGTCTTGATCGTTTGTTCAGTGCCAGTTTGTGGGTTGTGTTTATTGACTGTTATGTCAATGTCAGGTATCGGCGGGATGTGAACAATCCACAATAAATACAGGTTATTTTTCTTTTTGTCAATGTCCTTCTTATAAAATAATAAGTGTTTGGTCTTGGCAAATTCCCCTGAGCTGATGTATCTGAATCGGTACTGGTAGAGAGAAACAATTGACGCATCCCTAGTTTTTAATGTACACAACTTCCATTGTTGCATTGGGCCTTTTTATTAAAATGTTTGTTCTTGTTATTTCTATTGCCTTACCTTTTTAACAATTGGCTTGTTCATCAATTGGTTAAAATGACCCAAAAAATGATCTTGCTGCAAAAAACTGAAACTAATTTGTGCATAAAATAATAACAATGGCTAAAGAAATTCAGTCTGTAGAGCCAGTTGAAAAACATGATGACATCTCCAATTACATTCTTGCCTCTTTCTTTTGAAAAGAGGACATTATTTACTGTACTGTGTGTGTGTGCATCTCTGGGGACCTGATGCTGGTAAAGACATCCTCTTTAATGTTACACTTTTGAATGTGGTCTGTTAACGTTTGACTGACTCTGTATCGGCATGTGAATACTTTGGGCAAGTACCCTTATTGTGAAAGAACAGTAATGGCACGTGAATTTTCAGTGGCTGAAAGAGGGTTTCAGAATATAGACAATGAGACATCAGTGACATACAATCCTATATAAAATGTCACTTAACACACATGGATTAGAAATAGATTAACAATGAAAAAAAAAATTCTTAAGGAATAGATACGACAAAATGTGATGGCACATTGATTTTTCCTTTCTCAAAGGATAAATGGTAACCTGGAAGCTGGCTGCTCTCACCCCTGAGGCACACTGAACATCTGCCATGTTGCTGGGCTTCTGTTAAGCAGAAAGGCCACAAGGATAGAGTACATTTTATTTCTCCCCTTTGGCCTGAGTTCAGTCTTTTCACTCAGTTTCAGTGTGCTTTGCAGTTTGGGGAACAATGCACTCAATGACCCTTTTGGGTTTTGCTGCTTTGAGCACTTAGATATTACATTTGTTTAACTCAACTGCAACACATTTTTCTAAATGAAACAACACAGCTGCTCAGATGAATAGTTTCATAGAGAACTACAAAATGTGCCAGCAAACCACCTACGGTTCCTCTTTAAGTTCAGAAGGAAGAAACTGTTCAGAGGTTCTGCAGAAAATCGAATCTCTGTCACTAGAAAACAACTTTGGGAAAGAGGATGTTAACGTTGAGTTGGTCAAATTTACATTTTAGAGCTGAAACGATTACTTGATTATTCGATTAGGAATGAACAAAAAATTAATGAGCAAGTATTTTGATAATCGATTAATTTATCGTTCCGGTAATTTCTTTCAGCAAAAATGCCAAACATCTTCACAGTTGTCAGAATCTGCTGCCTTTGTTTGTCTTATGTGACAGTGAACTGAATATCTCTGGGTTTTGAACTGTTGGTTGGACAAAATAAGCAATTTGAAGACACCACCTTTTGACTTGAGGATATTAAAATGAGCAGTGGAATTTAAAAGGCAGATTAAGTGATTTATTTGAGAAAATAGATAATGAAAGTAATTGTAATTTACAGCACTAGTGTTTTTATTTTTCAAAGGCTGGTATTTTTTAATGCTACTTTAACAGTATTGGCGTGGGATACAGACAGTTTAAAACTTTTAAATCTTACTGAAACTGTAGCACTCTTGTGAGTACAAACTAGTTTTATTGTGTGTTTAGGGAACTGTTCCCTTTTTAAATTAACCAAAGTGATCAAATAATGAGCCACTAAGCCCACCAAGATGATCGTTTTTCATTTGTTAAAGGGGTTATTTTACTGAGAGGAAGCTGGCGCAGCCCCAGCCCTTGTGTTCTCCTAAGCTATGTAATGTATTGATTCCTCGTTAGACATTCATCGGCTCAGGATGTTGATTGGTGAGTCCAAGTACCAAACATGCTGCGAGGCAACACTGTGATCCACAGAGACTGACATTGTAACCGTTTCCAATATTTCCTCCATTTTTCTTTGACAGTGCTCCAGTTTGCTGTGTGTCGCGACGTAACTCTTCCCGTTGGAACCCTCTACCGCGTCGCAGGGTTCCCCCTCTCCCTTCCCTGTGCTGTATCGGGGTTCGATGGCCCACGTAAGCAGGAATTTGAGTGGTTCCTGTACAGGGATAATTCTGGTGGGAGGCAGATGGGAGTGGTGTCCACCAGGGACAGGGGCTTCCCCTACGCCCCGTTCCAGGCTCGAGTGAAGAACGGAGAGGTGAGGGTGGAGAGGGACTCGGGGGACAAGGTCCGGCTGGTGATCCAGAGGCTCCAGGCTGAAGACCAGGGGAAGTACGAATGCTACACACCCAGCACGGACAACACCTACCAGGGGAACTACAGCGCCACAGTGCCTGTCAAAGGTGCGAGAGATATACAGCTCTGGAAAAAATTAAGAGACCACTCCAAATTTTCCAGAGTTCATTTTATTCAAACACATACCTATAAATAGTAAAACCAGAGAACTGATAATTCTGCAGTGGACTCTTCTTTTATGGCTGATTTGGTTTAGATAACATTTAACATCTCAGAACATTTGGATTCTTTTGTTAATGTACATTTTTTTTTGTAGAAATATGAATATTTCTTAAAGTAAGGCATCCAAAATAATTGTTTTGGTACAAAACCCTTGTGTTACCAACCACCATTGCAAAATTTCAAACGACCCTTTGCAGCAACCCTATTTCATGATTTGCTTTAGTGGTCTAAACATAGAAACATCTATACAGCACACAGGCAATAGAAATTACATTTGGCATGTTTTTTCCTCCCATCTGGCACCTGTAGCTTCTTGATGTAATTTAATTGTCTGTCTCTGTCTCTCTTGGACACCCGCAGTGATCCCTGACACACTCCAGATCAGCTACTCCCGCTCACTCACTGGCCAGCCCCTGCCAGAGGGGGCCGAATTAACGCTGACATGCTCAGCCGGCATCCAGTCGGAGCAGCTCACCCATCTGTCCATCACGTTCGGGAAGCGTAGTGGCACAGAGGTTTTGGGGAGCGGAGCGGGAGGGGAGGTCGGCATCGTTAGGGAGATTATCTCCATCGACAAGCTTCTGGGGGTCGTTCCCGGACGTTCGTACAGGAAGCGGTACGATGACGGAGAGATCACGCTGGAGAAAAGGAACAGGGAGGCTGGACTGGATGTGTACGTGATGAAGATGAGAGGTGTGCAGCCAGACGACACCGGCTCCTATTTCTGTGAGGCCTTGCAGTGGATTCGGGACCCTGATCGATCGTGGCAGAAGATTGCACAAAGGATGCTGGATATTGGCAACTTGACTGTCCAGCAGCTAGGTTGGTGTAACAAAGACACTGTCAGTGTTTGTGCTGACCTTCACCAAAACTGTGATAGCATGTGGCAACTGCCAAGGTCACACGGCAACAAGTATATTGCAGCTGATTATTTAGTTTGGTGATCATTATTCAAACAAGATAAAGATGATGAGGTTAGTCCTAAAATCTTACTGCAGGCAGTTTGTGAAGTAGCCAACCATGGTGAGGAAAGAAGGTACCACAAAATAAAGTTTGCTGCTTTTAGTTAGAGAACTAACCAGAGACAGTCAAAGCAGAACAACTGAAGTTTGGTTTCTACTCGTCAGTTCAAGACTATTTATTCCTTCTCAGTGGCGTCAGTCAGCCTGGACTTGTAGCGCTGTTGAGTACATTGGACTAATTCCAGATTTCAGACTGGATGTTTGTGTTACTTAGAGCTCAACTGAATGTCTAGCTGGCTGGCTGATTAGTTTACTGACTGGAGAGAGAGGAGGCTGATTTAAATACTGCATGCACATCTGTAGTCGACTTGTTTGTTGGCTGTTTTGATAGCGCTACGTGTTGGGGTTCCTGATTAGCTGCCTGGGTGGTACTGGCTTAGCTTTGTCCTACCTTGCTTTCCTAATCTTACTGTTAGGGCTGCAACAAATGTTTATCTTCATTATCGATGTATCTGCTGCTGCTATTTCTCTATAAAACTGAAAGATTCCCATCAAAAAAGTCTTGGAGCCACAGGTGACTTTATCACATGTCTTGTTTTACTACTTTTCTATTTACTACAATGTCAGACTAAGAAAAGCAGCAAATTCAGCACATTTGAGAATCCAAAAATATCAATTTCTCCTTGAGAAATGAATTAAACAATTAGTTATCGGTTGATTACTTGCAGCTCTACTTGCTAACGGTTGATGAGGATGTTGGCTGTCAGACCACCTGACTGACGAGCTCGATGCTCAGATGGATTTGATAGGTCGATGGCTGGCTGGCCGGGCAGCTGGATAACTGCCTGTTGCCTTGCCGCTTGGCTCAATTTTAAATTCTAAGGAGCTTGTGTAGATCTAAAGGATTAAGTCATCTTGTCTCCCACCGTGGCCTCTCGTAGCCTGCAAAGAAGATGACTTATCTTTCTGTCAGACTGATGTGTCCGTTACTGTCAGAACAAATACTGTTTGATTTGCCACCTTCGTCCATGTAATCGTAAGTAAGTTAACACCCACTTTAGCTTGAGTTGTATTGAAATATTGAGTTACAGACATGTGGTTGGAGTATTCTTTCTTCTTTTCTTTTCATAAATGTTTGTTGCTGTTGAGAGGTACAAACAACATCTTACTTCTAAGTAACTAAATAGTGGCGCTAAAAGTTATTTAGGTCAAATTTCTGTCTCTTCAGCAGTAGAATTTAAGCTGACATTGAGGCATTGAATCTCATCAATGCATGCATTGTTTGTAATACAATGATCTGACATGTCTCCTTTGTTTACATAAATAATGTGTGGTATTGCGCAGATCTGTGTGTAGAGAAGTGTTGTGGTTAAATGGGGCTTCACTCACTGAGTGGACCAGTGTTTGATATCTTCTAATTATGCCAGGGTATTAGTACTGACTATATGAAACCTTTTCAATTCATTAAACAAAGTCGCACACACACTCATTTGTTATGTTCCTTTACTGTTATGCTTCATTTGTATCTATGAATACAACACAGTAAATACATCATTATGTCAGTTTCTTTAATAGAAAATGACAGTACAAACTGAAGTGGTTATCCATTATATCCTGGCCATTAAACGTGTAATGTACTAGAGGGGCCACTCTAGCCTTCCCACAGAAGATTTTGTAGCAGCACAGTCTAAGTGCTTGTTTGAGGCCCTCCAGCAGGAAGGATTCCTGGTGCTGTCGCTTTTACTAAGCTGTCTTTCTCGTCTATTCCGCAGCGGAGTCTCTGAGTGTAACGTCCACGCCCAGAGGGGAGGTGACCCTGCAGATCGGTTCCCCTCTCATCCTGACCTGTGAGGTGTTGGGGCTGCCATCTGAAGTCAGCTCAGGCCTGCTGGTTCAGTGGATGAAGAGGGGATCTGTAAGCAGCGATGTAGCTGGGACCGGGGGAGTAGAGGTACTGACTCTCACTCTGCTGACTTATTAGGATCAATGTGGTTTGTTGTTTTCAGGTTATGGCTCAGTGTGTACGAGGACATTGTAGAGATGTTGGTGTGTTTTGTTTTGCACCTGAACAGTATAACTGAAGTATAAGTTAATCTTAAAGTATGTAAGCGAATGCATCACATTTCACATAAATAGTGTCATGATAATAATAATAAAGGCTATTTACTACATTTAGCAAATCATGTCAGTTTTTTTATACGAACATTTTTCGTTTTTCATTTTTACTGATAAGTTCTGATAACAGACACTTGAGAGTTTGCTTTCAAACGGCAGCCTTTTTCATCCAAGAAGTGAAAAAATTGACATTATGGTTTTCAAGAGGTTAGCGTTTGATTGACGTCATCAATCCACTAAGCTGTGTCCCGCTTTAGGAAACATTTGGCAATAATATAAAGTATTGAGTTTCTAGTAAATTGTCTAAAATAAATCTGTCTTTTCAATTTACAGTTTAACACTTGCTGACCCGTTATATTTTCCGTTAAGGTGGAGGTGGCCCGGATGAGTCCAGGCGGTGTTGTGAGCTGGGGGGACGACCTAAGCCGAGCTAGCGTGGGCTCTATGGAGAAAGTGGCAGAGGGGAGGTACTCTCTGAAGCTCTTCTCAGCCCTCCCCTTAGACTCAGGGCTGTATCGGTGTGTGGTGAGTGTGTATGCTGGACGAAGAAACCCTGACCCCTCTACTCCTGCAACACTCACCCAGAGGTCTGAGGGAGTCGCCGTCAACCTCAAGACCAAAGGTGAGACGCACTAGCTTCATCTTTATCAGTGATTCACTACCGATAAAATTCTGAAAATCTGAAAATAAGTATATGCATTGTATATTTACTATTTATATGTACATTGCAAAAAAATAAGTAGAAAATATATATATTATAAATAAATGTGTAAAGTAGAATGAAGGGAGGGACTCTATAATAACTTATTTCAAATACAAAAACTTATCTTGTAGTCTAATATAGATGATGTTTGAAATAATTTTAAAATAATAGATTCATGGAGTGCCTTGGTGGCCCAGAGGTCTGGGCTGTGGGCCATTTGGCTGGCAACAAGACCTCTGATGCTTATTGTCCAACTCTGTCTGTAAAATTTCTATTAAATTCATAAAACTTGTATATACTTTGTGTATTTTCTGACCAACGGTTTTACTGAAAACAGATCATCAGGGATGAATGACTTAGTGTAATATTCAAGTGCTCAATGGTAAAACTGGGTCTCTTCATATTTATCAGAAACACATGTTAACTAAACCTGGTTTAACTCGGATTTACCTGAAGAAGACACTGTTTGCTGAAACACTGGAAACATCTGATTGAACGCAGGTGGAACATCTTAAACGGACAGGCACACATGTTCAGTTTACCCTCTATGGACTAATCTTTGAATGTATCTCTTCCTTCCACAGATGTGCTAGTTTCAGCTGTGGCTCGGCTCCGTCGAGGCCCCCTGTTAAAAAGAGGCAGCACCATCACCCTGATCTGCAACGCCACCGTGACAACCACAGGTCCCAGCCTGGCACAGGTGCACTGGCTGCGGTGGCCAATCCCCGAACCAGTTATCAAGAAGGGACAGAGCCCTGCATCTGATGTTACTGTTGAGGACAAACCCACACTGGTAGCTGCCCTCATGTACGATGGCGTTGCAAAGATCTACGCCAATGGTAGCGAGGTTAGCGTCGACCGCCTGTCAGCTGCCAGCTACAGGCTGAGGGTCCACACAGCGACGAAGGAGGATGAGGGCATGTATGCGTGTCAGGCCGAGGCGTGGGGGCAGGACCCACACGGAGGCTGGTACAACACGGGGGCCAAAGCAGAGTCAAATGCAGTGACTGTGTACCTGTTTGCCAGAGGTAAGCGTCTCCCAGGGTTTATTTTTCGTAATAATAGTGGATAGCTATAGTGGATAAATTTAACGGATTACGGACAGTCCCAGTTCATCATTTATTTTTGCAACGTAGTGTTGCTTTGAAGCTGGAAGCATCTGTTGGCCACTCAGCAGCTCCACTGGAGATATTGGGGCACATTTTAAGTAGATTAATTCTTCTCTACATCCTTCCCTCGCAGATTTCAGGGCATTGTTCTGCGTTAACATCTTAAATCTGTAGATATGCACATTATGTCACTTGTTTTCCAGTGCTGTGTAGCAGTAATTACATTTTGTGGGACTCGTCATGGTCCTTGAGTTAAAACATTGCCTATAAGTAGTTACAATCTAAATAGCTAGAATGTATTTGTCAAAATCAACAACAGTGATATGTCCAGCACAGTGCACGTGATCATCTTTGCGCTAATCATGGGTCGGCACTGGTAGCAAAGTTAGCGGTTGACCTTCTTTCTGTTCTACATGGCTGTGGATCCTAGATTGAGAGTATATGGACTCAGTTTCCAGCATTAGATGGCTGAATCACCAGAGCTTTTCTACTTTTTTCTACTTCATGTGCTCCCCACCTGAAAGGTGGTTTTAACACAATTATAATAAAACATCTGAAATGATAATCTGTTAAATTTTAAACTCAGCCCATCTCGCTGTGTATGCCTTTCACAAATGGCCGTCTACGTCACAGCGTCCTTCTCTTACTCTTTTCTTTCCGCAGCTGCTGACCTCCTCCTCATCCCTTTGGTCGTCGGAGTCTCCTCTGCCTTGTTTGTGGGCATCGTCGTCATCGCAACAGTAACCTGTTGCTTCATGAAGCGACTGGCGAGGCAGCGAGCTCAAAAATAGCCTGTCTGAAAGCTGAGACGCACAGAACATTGTTGGACGAAATGACCAAGCAGACACGTCTAGACAAAACGCAGTGAAAAGTGACACCCTGTGATTTGACCTACCTGTTTAACAGTCGATGCCAAAAGATTCTGTTTTATATTATCTTGTATTTTTATATCCAAACCTTCTCTGAAAACAACATATTTTAGTGATTGCTGCATCATGCGCCAGTAAGCGTAGCATCCTAGGCTTCTGAAGCCACCACCCAATGACCTCTCTCCTCTCTTGAAGTGGGCAAAGAGTCTGGAGTTGGAGTCTGTTTCCATGTTAGCCTAACTTGATCCCGTCTCAACTTATCATTCTGTTTCATCTGGAAAAGGGTCCAAATACACAGGCAAGATTTTCATGACAAGCTCAAAAGTTTAAAAAAAGGTACTGCAGGTTTGTTTTGAGTCTCAGATTTCATTATCGTTTCTATGGAAGACGCCACGCAAACTGCCCTCTCAGAGGTCATCGTCTGGTTGTTACAGTATAAAGGTACCAAATGGTTCTCAGCCTGTCAAATGTTTTGTATGATACTAGATGTAGATCTTCCTACACTGAGACATTATGTTTTCACACAAACAAAGAATATCCTGAGCTTTCAGTTCCGGTTCTTTCCTCAGACGGCATGTTTTTTTTTTTCCTCTTCTTTTTACTACAAAAATGTCTTTGTATGGTTTAAGCCTGTTGCCTGTCGCATGAATGCTGATGGGAGCAGTTCAGCCTCCAGAATCTTAATATGAGCAGGGACCTTCCACGGATGCAGTCCGGCACCACTCTGCATGTAAACAACGTCTGTCTGTTACTTAATAAGGAAGGAACTGGCTGGGGACTTTCTGATGCCAGGACCAATCGAGTACCAATTCTAAACACAAGAATTCCTCGCCTGTGACGCTTCAACGCTCCAGTGAGTCTTCTATACGGACTTGTATGGATTTGACAAAGACAAATGGAAGAGAAGTGTTACACACTGAGCTGAAATATGTAAATACTGTGGAGTTTAGGAGTTTTATTTTTCTGAATGTAAGTAAGGCTATGCTGCAACGCCAAGTCTTTGGCAGAGCACCTGTGTTTAACATTCTGCAGCAGTCTGTTCTGCTCCTTTTGCAGCACTTGGACAAACAATGGCAGTGGGACCAAAGCTCCTTGGTATTCTTCTTTTACTTGATTTTCCTCCATTTGAAAAGTCACGTCTTGTACTTGAGTGAGTACTTTTAAGTGTTTTCCTTTTGTTTGCGATTAACGGTTCCTTTGCTATTGTCAAGTGACTGCGATAGAAAAACAGTACTGTGAAAGAGAATCCCCTGTTTGTTACGCTGCAAAGCTGTTGTGTTGTGTCGCACTTTTTAGGATGCTTGTCCCCGAGGTGAAAGTTTCTTAAGCAGGGCAGCCATATAACTTTTAGTGTCCCGCTATCGCTGATATCATGTGGTTCAGGCCACACATTTCTGCTGCCATGACCATAGCCCCTGCTGCTAGCCCACAGAAATCTGTTGGACAGATTTACGGAGTCTGCTGTGCACTTAGGATGAGTGAAATCCATCCTCCTCTTCCTGTTGAAAATAACACTTAAGAAAACGTTGGTCGTGCGAGTGTACCCGCATTGTGTGATCATCTAAAGTTGGATGCGTGTTGGTGGAAAGGAGGAGGAAAGTAAAGTTTGTTGTTATCCAGCTCGTGACTCTCTAATAAGATTATTTCAGGTCATCTTTCCTGCTTTTTTTAAATGTGTTTGCGCCTCTGCCTCTGTTTCCTGGTTGATTTTCAATGTTAGAGTCCCTTTAAATCTGCCTGCCTGCCCTCCCTAACCTGTGCTCTCTAACCCCCTCCGATTTATAAATGTTGTTCACGAACATTAGGAAATACAGCTCTGCTTGCTTCCTGAGCCACTTTGTTCCAGATCAACTACTCAAAGCTGATTTGTTCCCCCCATATACCCACCCACCACATGATTACACGCACACAGACCGCAGCAGCAAAGTGTTTGGCTGGCTGACATTTCAGATGGAAGTAAGTGAGTATCTGCGTGTTCATCTCTAATCCCTGTTTATGGATGCAGTGTGTGCCGTTGCCCTTCCCCCTCTCTCAGCGTGTTACAGAGTCGGTCTGGCTTGCATACGCTTCATTTCAGTCTCTCAGTTCCCTGAGAATTACAGCCAGCTGTGGAAAGTGTGGCACGTAGAGTGCAAAGTGTGAAAGCTGCTGACTAAGTTAGTGCTTTTTTTTTTTGATGATGTGTTGAACCCTTTTGATGAAGGTGTCCTATTCCATTTGGATTGTTTAGTCATGCTTTAATACCACTGTTCCTGAATGCATCTTGCTGCCATTTAAATATATTAAGGTTGTTGCTCAGTTTGTTTCTTATGGTGCTTTGGCAAATCTGCCAGTTGATAAACCAATAAACCACTCTGGATTTATAATGTCACTTTGGTGTTATTTATTCTTTTTTTTGTCTACTGCTATGACAAAAGGTCTCTGTTCAGCAGAGAACCTGGAGAGGTTCACGTCAGTGGCGACTGGAGACATTTGGGGTATTGCAGCACATTCTGCATGGAGGGAAATAACCCAATCTGCCTGAGAAATTGTTCATGTGCTAGTTGAGCATATTTTCCATCTAAAAAGTATGAAAAAAAACATTTCTTGTGGTTGCTGCAGTTTCCGAGTTAGGACCAGCCAAGCAGAGCTTTGTCAGTTAAACTCTCACCACTTTGTGATGCAGTTTTAGAGGTAAACGGGCAGAATTTGTTGTCTTATATTGTTACAGAATAAGACGTACTGATGCAATCTGCAATGCAAATAATTGTACAATTTAGTCTTAGTATATTTTATGTGGCTGGGATGGGAAACTCCTGATGAAATAACACACAAAAAGAAAAGACCTCTCATCCAGGACAAAAACACTGTTTAAAGCTACACTTTCACTTGCGTTTCAGAAGTAGAGTGAGATAGAAGCAGCTGCGAAAGCCTGATGGGTTGAACATAAATCTTGATTCATTTATACTGACTGCATTACATGCTCAATATCTCATCTGACAGCTTTCATTTCATTCATTTCTTTTGTAATTGATCCATTTGTCATGTTATTTAGAGTGCATCACAGGTCCAGACTCTAACAGATGACTACAATATCTGCCTCTCTACCATCTCTGTGGCAAATCTAACTTCACAGAACGCAAACATGATTTTAAACGGCTTAAACTCTATCTGACAGAAATGTACAATTTTTCTTTTTCCATTTGAGAACAATTTGCATCAAAAAATGTTTGCAAAGCTAAATTAAAGCTGCAATAATCAATATTGCTATATTAACAAGGGATCAATTGACTGTATAAAGTGAAAGGGGTCACTCTTGGTGACAAACCCACAGGTGCTGATCACATGACTCTGACAAAGCTCAGCAAAGCAGTTCACTCTCGCCACTCTCATCAACCTTGTTTCCAGCCACAGCAGACAGTCACTGTGTGCTGCCTGCCCAGCACCAAACAGCAGACAGACAAAATTGGCGACTAGCTTGTGAACAATATGGAGCATTTGGCAGCTAAAAATGTAGCTATTTCTTTCAGAAGCTGGGAGACCAGAGCAGAACAGAAAGCAACAGTTTGCTAAAACACCTTTATGTCATTGTTTATTTCTCAGCTTGTTCCACTGCCAGTCAAAATACCTCAAATATGCAAATTTACCTTCCCTCCCCCTGTATTCTCCCAGCAAAGATGTCATTTCAGATTGCTTCAGCAATGTGGAGAGGATGAATGTAGTTGGCTCATTAATAGCTGAGACTGACAACTGCATCCGTCAAAGAAAAAAAACATGACAGCCCCTTTCATGTATAAGTTAGAAGAAAGCCAGCGATAGAAGGGATGTCAAAAAAAGCGTCAAATTAAAAAAGAAAAAAGTTATTTTCAAGCATAACATTTGATAGACTGTGTCAAAGGTATACGCAAATCTACTGACGCTTCCTCTAAAACGACCTGTCCTGCTGTGATATAACGGTATCGGTTTACAGAGCATTACATCACTAATGCAAACACTGAACCAATGTTAATCCTCTTCTTCCTGTATGACTTCAGAGGGACATGACGGGCTTTGTGGCGGACTGATAAGACGCTGTGCTGCTTGCTATTGTTTGGTTAACATACCTGCTCTCCCAACCAATCCCTGCCGGGCTGAATGCCAACCAAGGCAGGATTAAATGTGCAACACACACTGCAGGCCAGGTGCTGTTAATGTGGCAAAACCCGTTCAACGTTGTCATTGATTTTGATCCGTCTTCTGTGAAACATTTTCTGCAACTAACAAAATCAAAGGCACAGGGCTGCTACAAGAAAAGAATAAAAACACTCCTGTTTCAGGTTTTGTAACCATGTCTAGCTAACTATAAATATAGCAGATGTTAAACATGCAATTACACATTTTATTTAGAGTCTACAATAAATTATTCTCAAGGGCTTTTCATTTCAATATTTCAACAAATATTAATAAGTCAAAGAATTACATTCAGGGAGGTAAATAAGTTAATGTCTCTTATAACTCATGAAGTTATAAGAGACATGAAAAATATACAGTACATATTTTGCTCCTGTAGATTAATTTGTACATGACGTGTGCGTTAAATGAAGATTGAGCCGGGAGGCGATTAGCCTAGTTTAGCATAAAGACTGGTCACAGAGGTAAACCGCTATCATGGCTCTGTCCTAAGGTCAACAATCTGCCAGCTCACTGATTAACATGTTGTATCTTGTTAAATTTAATTTGTACGCAAAAACATGGACACAATTTCTCAAAACTGCACTTGATAAAAACTTTGTGCGCTACAAAAAATTTAAAGAGCTTTTAAGTTTTACACAGCCTGAATTATTTAACAGTATTTAGTAATATCAGAACACATAAAACCTCAGTAATGATTCAGATGTGATGGATCAGTGACACATGGATAAAATCACACCTGGATAACAACACAAAGTGACAGTGAAATCTTTACACAATGGGAACAGTGTGTGTATATATATATATATATAATATATGTGTACACAGATTTCTTTCAGGTTGCCCTGTTTTGCTCTCTCCTATGTTTAGTCCATCATATGATTTTCAGACCTCTATTCTTTCATCATGTATCCCCTCCAGCCCAGGAGAAAGGCAGCTTCATCTGCAGGACCATGATCGAGGTGTCACCAACTCCAAGAACCCACTCTGTTGAGAAAAAAGTGGTTTAAATTTTCATACAGTGCGCCGCCGCCTCCTCCATCTGTAATCCTTTTTATACATTTTATCTGTATGATTTAGCATCCATTCATGTAATAATCTCATTTTACGAATGCCACGTCTATTTTAAACAGCATTTATCTGTCTTAAGCCGTTGTGTGTGTGAGAATGACGCCACTGGCTTTAGAGGACACGCAGAGGTGCAGCAGTTCATAGTGGAATAAGATGTTGCAAATTCTTCATCAAATGCTTGTGGTTGGAAGGGGGCTTTTTAAGGGTTAAATACACGTCAGCTTTTTACAAACATCCCGTTACATAATAACACAAGTGGATCTCCTACGTGGGCTTACCGTATGTGTGTGAGTAGTGTGCGTTATCTCTTTAAGAACAGGTTTATGCACTTCATGTGCGTGCCTACACATATGCATGTGGTCTGTGTGCTAACAGATGCTCATGAATGACTGGAGATAATGAAGTACCAGTCATGTAATGTACTTGTGTATTTTGTCTAGTATTTTAGTCTAGTCAGAATGTTATTTGCATTTCAAGTTTATTCACCCGCAGGCCTATTTAAATTTTAAATATATCAGAAACTGGGGTCAAAGTACCATCTAATGATGTCATTGTGCCAAACAAACACATGCTGTCACATGGCATCTGTTTGTGTATCGGTAGCTCTGTTTATTTAAAAGGATAGATTTTTCTCACTGAGCTTGGACACAGTCCAATGGGATAGTTGTTCAAGCCTTCAAACACCATAATAAATCTCTCAGAAGAATCTCACAGTATAGTATCATATGTCTTCATATCGTCTGCTGGGGGGAAAAAGGGGGGTCACAAATCAAACTCTGTCAGGTTTTATTGATTTTATTTCAGACAAATCCCTGCTTCAGTCGCAACTGTAGCCAAGAAAACTAAATTAAATAAAACCTAACAAAACACATGTTCTTTGACCCACTTTTTTGCCGCTATAAAATAGTATACCGATGTCTGTCTTGTCATTCTTTTGAAGGCCTGACTGATTGGATCCGGTATCATAAAAAGTAAAGACTTTATTAAGGTAGAATCACCCAGATATGAAGACATGAATCGAATATGCATAAGTCTGATCATGATATTGCTCCTTTCAGCCTTTTCGTGTACTAGCAGTCTACATGTAGGTGTAGTACATACCCCTGTCCGAGGGCAGTGTATCTGGGCATACCACTCCTGGCAGTACAGACACACCTGGACGCCCTGACCGAGGAAGAGACACATCCACATGATGACGTTGAACACAGGGCTCTGTCGCTTGTCGTTCATGGTAAAGTTGAACACCACTAAGAGAGGACGACAAGAGGGAGCGTTTATACTGATGACTATTTGTTTTGCGTGAGAAGGTCTTTCAGTAGTTAAACAGTTTATTGTTGTTACTGATGAGATGTGAGGCTGCCAATAGGGATGGGGGCAAACAATAAAAAAGTAGAACATTAAACATTACATCAGATGAGCCCCAGAGGAAGTGTACTTTCTGTAAATGTAATGAGAGTCGTTCTCTGAAGCTCCTAAATGTGTGTTACAGTTATTACAGATTTTAATTGGAAGGCACAGTCCAGAATGTAGATGGGGGCATTTACATAATTTTAACAAGCTTCGGACAGACAACTCAGATACAGTGTTTCAGCAATGAGGTAGACAATTAACTTTCTCTCTTTTTCTTTCTCCACATTTTTCATGGCATTAAAAGCAGGTATGCTGTTATCAAATGCGTTTTAGCAGCCAAGTCAGAGCATCAGATACCAACAAGTTATGTTTCCATCACTGTGAAGATTGTTCCCTGAATAATGAGCATAACCCTCACCTCCAAAGATGGCAAAGAGACAGAACATGACGGGATAGAAGAAGCCGAAGCCAATGGTCAAGGCGTACTCGTGGACAACAGCAGAGATGATGAACACGGAGAGCATGGCAGCTGTTCGGAATTTCCTTTTCGACAGCTGCAGGGATCAGAGAAAGAACAGAGAGAGAGCGTTTGGCTCACAGTTCAGAGGTCAGGCTGGTTCAGTGGGGAATTTGAGTCACTAGAATTATAGGAAAAGTGTTAAACTACTGCTGCTTTGGAAATACAGACCCACTGGAACATAACATTATTGTTTTGTGTCATATTTATTTAATTGTTTCATTTGTAGTTTGCTATATTGGCACTCTGCTCACCCAGAGGAAGTCTCTGTATCCGTAGTAATAGAGCCAGTCGTGAACCACTATGTTCCAGGTTCGGTAATAGTTGGCGAAAGATGTAGAGTTCCACCAGTCCTTGAAAATCAACACAGGGTAGTAAAATGAGTGTGTGCATCAAAATAAAAACACATTAGTAAAATGAGTGTGTGCATCAAAATAAAAACACATTAGAGAAAGATGACTTCAATTTTGGGGCCTGATAAACAATGTGACGGGTGTTTTTTTATTTTACACAGCAGGTGTTATATTTTTATCTTTTTGTTATGCAGAAGAATTCAGAATTTCAGCTAAAGCCTTCCTCTGTGTGAAGGCTCAGTGAACGTCACACTCCAACCTCTTTTAAAACAGGTGAAGTGGTGTCTGGTGAACATAATTAGATCAATAAAAACATAGAGCACCTAGATCAGATTTCAAGGAAATGGCGTGTCCACATTATCCTTACAAACAATTAAATATAGAGAAAATTAGATCTCCAGAAGACTACTTCTAATTTTGACTGCAAACCATATTATCTCAAGTTGGACATTGCTGACTTTGCTGACCTTTCAAGGAGAGGTTCAATATTTTTGGTAATGTGCTTGATGTGCTTTTTGTGCGGATAAAATATGTTATTTGTGAGCTTTAGAGGTGCTGGTAGGCTGATTTTAGATCTTTGGAGAGATTCAGGCTATCTGTTCCTAAGATAGCCTAAGCTGACAGCCTACCGGCTTGAGCTCCATACTCAAGGCATAGACATGAAAGTGATATCATTGTACTATGTCAAACTATTCCTTTAAAACCACTATTTAAACAAAGGTGAACACATAGATCCTTCTCCAGCGAGCTTAATAGCAATTTTAATGACAAATTCAACATTTGGCCCAGGAACAGCTGAAAACTAGTCTTTTGGCTAACACTGGAACAGTTACAGTGATGCTGATTTATGTATATTACATTAAGTAAAGAAAATTCAAATAGTTCTGTGCTGTCACACACACAATATGGTGGAAGTCGCATCTTCATTTCAGGTTTTAGACACCAAGCTGTCTTTTCTAATTAGAATATCTTATAATCAGTAAAGCTCCTGAGTTAAAGACTCACTTTTTTTTAATATACCTAAATCAATCTAGCCATTTCAATTTAATCACACCTTTGGACTTGCAGGAACACATCAGTCAGTGACTGTCACTGCATCACTGGAAAACTGAAGGGGGAAGTGGCCAACAGCAAGCAGGTATTTTCTGACACACCGTAAGTCATGATTTGGTCTCTTGCTCAAGAACAAACTATCATAATATAATGATAGAAAAGTAGAACTGTTTCGGGACCATCAGGCCATCCTGTGGTAATTTTCCTTGTCATTAATCACATTGTTCCCATCTTGAACAGCAAGCATGTGTTAAAAACATCATGTGTTCACAGCAGAGGTGATGCCACACAGAATCGGCCATACTACACACCTTGTAGAACATTCTGTCAGCAAAACACAGCAGCTCCCCGAAGAGGTTGAGCCAGCAGTGCAGGAAGGCAAAGAAGCACAACAGAAGGAGCATTATACCTGAGACAGACAGACAGACAGACAGAGAGAGACGGACAGAGAGAGAGAGAGAGTTTAGGAGGAACACTTTTATTCTGGGTATTGCTCCCGGCTTACTCAGAAGATTTGTAACTTGACACTGATGATCTTATATCAGCACTTACTCAAAACGCTATTCACTTAAAGAGAGTAATAAACATGCCAGGCTTTGATTACCTGCATCTGATTGCATAATAGCATCTTTAATCTTATCACTGACTTAAAAGCACTAGAGACTCCTCTCCTCTATTTCCCTATTAAGTGATATATATTAACCAGTGCTGACTCATACAGATAAGAGATAATAGAGGTTGTAAGCAGACGTCATGTTACAGATGGAGTCACAGATTAACTTTTATTTATGTTTGTTTTGCAGCTATCTGTGACTTCCTTCCAAACAACAAGCTCTGTGTAGCTGGAGAGTAGAAAGTACTGTAGGCTACCTGGTAATATTGAGTTGAACACAGCCAGAACCATTGTTCGTTTACTAAAAGGCTGGTTGGCCTCAAATCTGACGACGGGTACACAAAGGCGCACCAGGATGAAGTAGCCGTAAAACAGGCATCCCAAGATCTGCAAATGGAGCGTTAAAAAAGTTACAATGAGACCCTGGGAAAAGGAAATAATATATAGAGCACTTTTGAGAATCAGCATGAGATTTTCTAGGTCAGTGACCCCACATAGGCCTTCTTAGTGTTCTATTACGCACCCCGGCATGTGTGAAAATGAAAATGAACTCTCAACAGGCCAAATAAAGGAAGGGGAGTTTAAAGGATAAAGGAGTACAAAATACAGTCGGAGTACAAAAAGTAATACATAAAGGAGTTTAATCTTACCATACCAAGTGTAATACCAACATACTTCCATCTTATGTGGGAATTCCTGCGAAGTACAGACAGGATATGTCACTACTTCACAAATGTATACTGTGAATTGTGCATTTATACATGTTGTGTGGCCTGAGAGTTTTCTATATGATGTATGTTTGTCCACTCAGCATGATATAGAGTTTGTTTTTTGCACAAATAGGATTTTTTTTCACAGCAAACCTTTTGACTTGTCACAGTAGCAAAAGCAGGTGTTATTAATAGCATTAACATTGGCTTGGTTTTATTCAAGGGTCTCATTAAACCATGCAGAATACCAGGACCCTGAAACTGAACTGACCCCCAAACTAACTTGAACATGATTTCCTTTAACTGCATCTTCCATCAGAGGATGCCTGGTTCCTCAGTTAATTTATGTTTCTGATTTGTTGAGATAGTTTCTGGGGCTGCAATGAATGCAAAATTCCAGCATTTTGTCTTACCGAGGATATGATTCCCTGTAGATGAGCGTTGGACAGAAGAGAAAGTACAAATAGCTGGAAAGTGTTGGGAATCTGGGACTTTCTCCTGAAAAGCAAAGACAGTTCAGTAAGTATGACCATCAAAGTGAAGGGGTCCAGTTTTGAGTCTTAAAATCTGGCAGTGAAATAGCTGATTTAAGGTGTGTGGTTCGGACATTAAGCGTCTCGTTTCATTTTTCTTGTGGCATTATACCAGCCATTAACGGCTTGTCTGTGAATTCTAAAGCAGGAAACGAACGGCTGTCTTTAAAATGAAACGACAGTGAGTTCGTCGAGCCATTACGTTAGATTGTCTCCCTTAAAGCCTCTAATCTCTCTTGCTAAATTATTAGCTGTACTTCGGTCAAGCTTCAACTTTCTACTGAAACTAATGACATTTAAAAATACGTAAAACAGGGCTGTTTTGTGAAAATTACATTTAACAGAATCATAAATCTGTGTTCAATGTTCAATCTCATTCCAGAGCCACATTCAGATGATGGCATACCGTGGACACTTCGATAAACGTATTATCTGTAGTTTCATGCGCTATACAGTTTCCTCCTGGAGGCATTTTACTGCAGCGAGTCACATTTATTGTCAAAGGAGACACATTCTTTACAACTTACAGACTTTTAGAGTAGGATATCATGGGGCTGCACATCCTTGATGTTATTTATTGTATGCGGGTGAATTCATTGTTAGTTCTAAGCTCCGTTTTAGTCATTTTTCTCCAGTGTACTGGAGAGTCACTGTGAGTTACTATACAAGAGTAAATACACCTGACATCAATATAATTCAGTACAGTACCTTCCTTCGGTGTATTCTTTATAATAACAGGAGCAGTTTCTCTTATGAACGAGTAGCTCTTCATCATGAATCGAATCTGAGGAAAATTGATACAGATGTTATGTGATCACTAGTGTATCAATAACAACAGCTCCTACACTGACTGTCTTTATTGTATGAATTGACACGGTATCTGAAGGGAACAACATACATTTCTGCGACCTCAGTCTCGTGTGTCTGTCTACATATTAACCCTGCGAAGTATTTTGTAGTTGTTTGTTCACTTTTGCTGTAATTAATCAGGTGGAAGTCCAACAAAAAGGAACAGGGCATGCAGAAGCACAGTTGGAGAAGTGCTCTATCATTTTGCGGTGAGCTGCAGTTCAGACATGATGCGTCATCAGTCGTCATGTAGCAAGTAACCACTTACTCCTACTTACTCTTTGGGCAATTTTTAAATTAATCAAAAATGTATACAATAAGGTTTATATATTGGATGGACAGCATCAGAACTACAATTAGACTCACTGAGATCTACTGTCTCTTGGTGTCCTTCCAAGTGGAAGTCTCCTATCTGTGGCCAGCAAGGCTTTTCTTATCACAATGATCCTGCTGCTGGAAATGATCAGCTGCATTTATAATTTTGATTACCAATTAATGTATAATATAATCTACAGTACAGGGTGTTGTTGGCACAGGTCATTCCTAATAAGAGATTTTATGTTTGGGATTTTATTCTACTGGATTTTTACGTTCATATTGCAAGGAAAACACTTTAATCATACTGACTTATTATTGCATCATCATTTGTCTGCAAGTTGACTAGTAACATCCAATCACATTCATACAAGTGTGCTACAGGTAGGTTTTTACAGTGTGTCAGCTCTCACTTTTACCCGACTCCTAATGTCTCCTAACACCGAAGCCTCCTCCTCATGTGATTCAAGATTGGTATTGCTCTAATCATCAAGTGTGTTAACAGCTACCTCTGATCTGTACCATTAAAATGTTGAAGGGGGATTAAGGGTTTTTCCATCAGGTGGAGGTGGGGCTTTTGAAATGCTACATGAACAGCTGCAGCAGTAACGGTAAGCAACACCACAGTTCTCAGAGGACTGATGGCTTAAGTACACCGCTGTGATTGAAAGGGTGTGTTAGAGAAATGCTGCAGTGAGAGGGGTACGTCATGTGAATGTAGTGGCAGAATCGAGTTGGATTTGTAGGCTTCGCTTTATCAAGTAGATACAGTAAATGCTGGTGTTCAAGTTTAATTTTTCTTAACTGCACTTTTATCTTATGGCATTCTATTCTGTAAAGCACTTGGTGCATTTATTGTAAAGCACTTTGAACTGCATTTCCTGTATGAATGGTTCTATATAAATAAAATTTAGTAGTAGTGTTATTATTATTATAAATAGCAAGAGTGACCTCAATTTGTTATGTTTACTGTTCTATTGATTTCACCACATCTGTGAGGAACTCATCATTCATCTGCTGGAGCATGAGTCACATGCTACTTGATATTCACCAAACTTTTGCACTCATGCACCCAACAAAAGGATTTATTTCTTAAACACGCACAAACACACACACACTCACCTGTTCCAGTATCACAATGAACCGTGAGGCTGGTGGCAACTGGTAGTGTACAACTATGTAGATGGGGAACAATCCCAGGATGCAGGTCTGCACCGCAGACAGGACGAGGCCTGTGCCGAGAGACAGCCCCAGCTTAGAGGGGAAACTGTGGTACAAAGATCCCCAAAACATCACGGTGTAATAGGGAATGAGCAGGGTGTAGGCAAACATCACAACCCAGGCCCAGGTGACCGTCCCTGCCTTCCCAAAGGCGAAGAACAGCAGGTCAAACTCCAAGACCAACCTGAGAATGCATGACAGATTATGATTGTTACATATAAACAAGAGAAGAGATTTAAAGGCTGATTTTAGTTCCTACGGCAGATTGCTTCAATTTCCAGAAAAATAATTAAGTTGACATGAAGGACATTTAGGTGATGCGCTCTATTTGCCACTGTGGTCTGTTTTAGCTTTAAACAGGGTGTTGAATAACCATTAATGATGTTAAAGCATGACTGGCTTTAATAAATGACAGGCATGGTTAAATGTACTGAATATTTTCCCCATTACTTTATCTGAAAATACCTCTCTTATATTATTAATATTATAATGCATCATGGCCATTTGCAAGTACAATTTAATTTTTTTTTTGCCGCTGGCACTTTCTTCCACTGAGAAATCTAAGAATTAAACTCACAACCCTGCGCCTGCAAACAGAAACCAAATCATTACCGAGCTGCTCAAAGCAACAGCAGAAATACTCAGAGGGATTGATTGCTCATCGCTCACCTGTCAGTGGAACGATGAGCAGAGAGGCAGGGAGAAAGGGGGGGGGGTCACAATAAGGAAAAAAGAAGATAAGAAGTGAGTAACAAGATTTTAAAGGTAATTAGTTTTAGTTCAGGGTCATGGAGTTTGAGACATGTCAGTGTAAACATCCACGCCTCCACACACACACACGAACGGTGCACATGCCACACAGACCTGCCCTGGTCGATGTAGTCGACAGCCAGCGTGCTCAGACAGAAGATGAGGAGTACGGCAATGAACATGTGGTAGATGGTTCTGATGTGGCTGATCTCAAACAGCTCACTGATGAAGAGGAAGAAAAGCAGAGACAGAAACTAAATCTGTCATTAAAATAGCATGAGCATATCTGCTGTGCCGTACACATGTTAGAGGGTTATTCGTCTAAAAAACACACACTTACCCGTGGGACTGGTCTGAATGATCTGTATTTGTATAACTTAGTACAAAGTCCCGTATATAGTATGCAGACCACATAAGCATTGAAATGCTCTCCAATATACCATGCACACATCCATATTTCTCAAATATTTTCAGCTATCCAGACACATACAAGTGTGGTTAAGTTTAAATATTGGAAAAATATATTTTGTAAAGACGAAGGCAACATGGTCTTGTATTGAAGAAGGTCTGAAACAATAAATTAATCAATTAGTTGACTGACAGAAAAATAGTATTTTGAAAAAAAAAGTTTTTTTAAGCAAAATGTGATTGTAAATTGCATTTCTCAAGGTTTTGGATGGTTGGTCAGACAAAACAATACATATGAAGATGTCACCTTCAAGAAATTGTGATGAGGCCAAACAACTAATCAACAATATAATCAGCAGATTTATCAATAACTCAATTCAATTCAGTTTTGTTTATATAGCGCCATATCGTAACAGAGTTATCTCATAGCACTTGTTAATATAGAGCAAGTCTAGACCGATGGAAATAACTGTTAGTTGCTGCCCTATATTGAAGTTCACGCTCGCTCTGCTTGCGTTCTCTAAATTAGAAGCAGACTGCCAGTCTTACTCCAACAGCGATGGCCTTCCCATAAACACTTTGCCGTCATCCATTCTCTGAGATCTGAAACAAAGGAAAACAGAAAAATGGGCACACACATGTTTTATTGCAGTTAATGAGAGGCTTAATAAATCTCCCAGATCAATAAGGAATAATATGTGAACAAGTCAAAGCTGCATCCTCCTCCTCCTCACCTGGATGGGGTTTTGTTTGTCGTCTTTCCATTAACTGTTGGTTGGATTTGGGTAAAAAGCTGTACAGACTCGGTCAGAGCTTTGTCTAGTATATCAGTGAGCTGATCCTGGAACTGCTCCAGGACTTTCACCTTCACCTTCTACATGAGGACACACAGGAATAAATGTTGTTATGCAGCTTATAGCCTACTCTATTCGTTCACCCCACACTTTAGGTACAGTACAATTTGCATTCCATATTTTGCACACTAAAAATATTACGCCTTAGCTTCTGTAGTTTCTCTTTCCAAATGATTAAGACCGGGAAAGCATAATTGAGGCACTGCGGAGGAGCTATGGGTTACCTGTGCATGTTTCTGCCACTGTCTTAGATCGTCTTCCTGTACATCACTATGGCCCCCAACTACAAAGAGAAGAAGTTGCATAAGATTATCAATCAGTACATTATACTCTGTCCATATTGCACCTGAATTAATATTTAGTGCAAAACTAAGGAGAGAAAACTAAGAGATAAAAGCGAATCCCACACCCTGCACATATTTATGTTTAGAAATGCATTTTTTTCTGTAAGTAATGACACAAAAAACAAGAAAAACAAGACAACAAAATATGCAATTGCCTCCAACAAAAGCATCACAGTAAAACACAAGACAACCCAATAACACAAATCAATAGATTCTCTATAAATGGATGCGTATGTAAATATATTATTGGCCATACCCTGACTGGAGATCTCATCTGACTGAAGGGTCTTGGTTTTTCGGTGCCACAGTCCGTTAGGTGACTCCGCAGTCGTCATGGTTACCACTGGACCACACCACAACACTGTGGACTCTCTGCTGGGACTCAGGTGGACAATCCTGTGAAAATCAAAGCCGTAGGTTAGTCTTATACACACTGTTGCTTCCCTGAGGATAAATGATGGGAATTAATAAGTTAATCAATTAATAATAATAATAATAATGATAATAATAAACTAAGAAGAGTGCTGCAGTTAATATCACATTGTGACATGCGACTAATTAATGCTGCCTGGTTTATCTTGGCCTGTTGTTCATTCCAATAAGGATGGGAGAACCTAAAAGCCCTAGGTGACCCCGTTGGCCCTACTCTCAACAATTTGGACGCACACATGGCTCATCTCCTGGTTAGAGTCTGAGGTAAATCCATACTAGATCAAAATAGAGCATTTCCCTCTGTGGATCGAGACACCCCACTAAGCGAAGTGTTTTCACTACCTTAAAATGCTGTAGCATCACTGGACAGAGGCGCAACACGCTCTAAACTTTCAACCCACAGAGGGCAGTGCAGCAGAAGTTATTACCCTGTGCGATTCACTGTGAGTTTACCCTTTGCTGAAGTCTGACGATGCAGACTTGAGATTCTTCAACTATAAATTGAGAGTTTGAATGAGGTCATAGGCCGGTCTGTTGCTGGCAGGTTTCTTCATGCTAAAAGGCATTAATATTCTCAGTCCCAAGGATGTCAGTGTACTGATGTGAATCCCAAACTGAAAAAGTGTGCCGACTCCTGGTCTGAATGCAGAAACACATACAGGTCAAGGGTTTTGAACGGTAGTTACCTACAGTGCTTTTTCATACTAAGGGTGTTATTGCCAGTCACTGTAGCTCAGGCTAAATAACAAACAAAAGATTAAGCCAGTCTAACCTTCCTCTGTGGAAGTTCATACACTATTGATAAGATACACAGAAGACTGGCAGAAAGGTTGTGTTGAATAGAAGGGTGAACGACCCAGAGTTACCTCATTTTCTAATCCATGCTGTTTGAGCACTCCTCAAAAGACCTGTCAATATGTCAGATAAGCTTTGCATAGGTATACAGATTATACATTCTGTAGTTGCGGGTGATGAGATGGCAGAGAAAGGAGATGAGGAAAAAGATGTGAGCAGATCAACCTTTATTCTTTGCATGCTTTGGGTAAGTTGAGGGTGAAGGATCAGTCTGGGTCACTTGGCAACTTGCAGCCTGTCTATGTTTCTATTTCCTTAACTAAAAGTTTTGATTTTCACGTAGCTTCTGTTTGTTATGTGAATTAAAGTGTAACTATGCCTTAAAATTGTGCTAGAACCCAGGTAATTTGAAAAAATGTGCAGCGACTATATAGAAGGCATGGCCTTGTGGATACACAGTGTGTGGGTCAGGGGACACAGAGGAGACTGACTGACACTGATTAGTGTCTTTCTTTAATATACATTTCATGACGTAGACAGGTCCCAGCCATTTGATTCTTTGTCAGCAATGGCCTTGTAGGTTCAGGGCTGATTTTAAACAGTGGACAGTGTGTTGAGCCATTTTCAAGCCATGAAATGCCGCTTTTTCTTTATTTGGTACGAAATGTCAATATTAACACCAGCACTGATGTGTTTCATCACAGTACCATCATAACAGTTAGTTGAAATAATGAATCAACTAATTTTAAGAACACAAAAAATTCCACCAAATTGCCTTTTCAACAAAATGTAGAATACAAATTTTAAGAAACATAATGTCGTTGTCATCACCGATAAATAAAACTAATACTAAAGTGATCAGAAAATCAGAAAACTTAAAACCAGGTCATGATCCTTTTCTTTTCAATACTGATGTGTGAGTATGCAACTTTCATTTCATTGCTGACTGAAACAGACGTTTTTACAATTTCAGCAGTCACAGAGTTTACTCTATTCTGTATTTTTGTCACTTTTAAAACTTCAGCTTGTACAAGCCTCCGGAGTTTAAATCATAAAAGTGGCAGATGCAGACGTGACAACCATGCTAAATATTAATCATTGCGTCAGATTTATACTCACACAGTCTTCTGGTCTCGGGCGCAGTCAGCAGTCCACAGGGTTCGAGGCACTGTTTCAATCGATGATTCCCGCTGAGAGGGAGTTGCTGGAGTGTTTTTAAGTAAGTCTGTGTCACAGTTCTTGTGATCTCTGTCCTCTCCTTTCCTCATCTGCTATTTTGCACTTTGCCCTTTTGGCTCCTGGCCCTGGGCAGGACAGGCCCTTGGCAGTCCAACCCCACCTTCACCTCCTCTGCTGGATGTATACAGGTCATCCAGGACAGCAGTGGAGTTTGCCCTAAAGCCTCGTCTACTCATAGGCTGTTATCTTTAAAGATGACCTTCCAGTGGAAATTAGTTAATTTGTAAGCTTTCCTCTTTGTCACAAACGTTTAGCTAATGCTAAAATAATGTATTATACCACTTGTTTATAACAGCAGTACCTTACAACGACGAATACAGGGAGACCAGTCGTGCGTGACACTATGAGCAAAATGATGGCAAAGGTAATTTACTTTGTGGCCAGACACTCTGGGTCAAAGTGCTAAAAACAAAAGCATTTTTTATTTATCAAATGACCGGTTTCAAGCAAACAAACAACCAGGTTGTATAATCAGTTTGTTTTGTTGCCCTAGTTCTCAAAAAGTGTTTGACTTGGACATTAATTTGGAACAAACTACAATTAAAGCAAATGTAAATATTAAACAGTTCACACGCTGCTTAGAATGTTTCTGTTTACAAAATATTATTTCTTGACAAGAAGACAATTGGAAGCTTCTTGCTACAGAACATATAGTACAAGAATTTAACAGAATGAAAATGATCCGTTTAGTGGGGGAGTGTATTAAGTTATTGTAATTATGCAATTGATTTACACAATCAATGCCATAGTAGAGAGAAGAGTAACGAAGATAATCAAATCCACCG
Source organism: Gadopsis marmoratus (assembly GCA_036023855.1). Classification (NCBI taxonomy): domain Eukaryota; kingdom Metazoa; phylum Chordata; class Actinopteri; order Centrarchiformes; family Percichthyidae; genus Gadopsis; species Gadopsis marmoratus. The sequence goes on from JAVQJF010031497.1 coordinate 28,956, forward strand.
CCTTGGTAGCTTGTTGAGACCTGACTGAGTACCTTACTGTAGGAGCGGGGGGGCTCATATTGCATGTCAGTAGTATTTTTCATTGGACCCTCCACTCGACTTAGAAGAAATTGAAATACCCTCCCCACAATATATTTATGGCCAACATAACAAAGTGGCGAAAATACACATACTCCCTAAAATCTCTTAACTGGTAGATTCAGTTTCTTTCATGTGCCTTTTTAAAGTTCTTGAGGATAAAAATGTCACATAATTGGAGTAGGGGATTAATAACAAGGCAGTGTGATAATGATATGTACACAGGATCATCTTTATTGAAAGGAGTTTCATGAGATAACAGTACTGTTTCTCAGCAGCTACAGAAGAAAGTACTGCATGCACTAAATCACACGCTATAAATAAACCAACCAACACACAAATGTACAAACAAACAAACATTTTGCCTCATTTTTTTTTTAAACCACCCAACCATTCTTGTCATAGTTCTTTTCCTGTATATTTAGGCTACAGTATTACATATTATTTACCTTTCCAGAATATTTTCAGATTGGTTACAATTACTGTAAGACAAATAGAACAATAAGACTGAAAATAAATTCTACACTCAATCATTCAAACATTTACAGCTCAGTATACAACCGTAGTACATGTCAGCAGAATACTTTTTTACTTTGTGGTTTTCATTGATTAATAGCAGATTGACAAAAAAAGGCCATTCGCGTTCAACTCATGGTTTCTATAGGTTATGTAAACACACTCAACTTGAATGATAATGTAAGTTTTTCCAAGTTCAATAACCTTTAGGACCCTTTGGGGACAGTCACATTGAACAACTGCAGGGAAATAATGTGATAAAGTCCTTCATGTATTTCTGATAAGTCTCAATATAATCACAGCCAAGTTGGCTTTAGATTACACTGTAATAATTAAGTATATACAGGGTATCAATACAATAATTACTGACTATATGGGGACAAATATGGGGAAGAAGACAAAATGTTAGGCTATAAGGAGGTAACAAGTTCATGCTTAAGAGGAAAAATGGGTGAAATTACATTGTAAAAAAACTTTCAATTAAATACTTTAAACCTATTATTAATAATATGGTGGGCATTACATGCCATTGGGGATCAAAACATTAGACTAACCACTGTATACCTTTACTTTACAGTTGTAGCTATAAAATAATTATGGTTATGTTTTTAAAATTATGATAAACTGAAGAACAATAATCAAATCAAATCAAATCAAATCAAAATTTATTTATATAGCGCTATATCATAACAAAGTTATCTCATAGCACTTGTTAATATAGAGCAAGTCCAAGCCAACTCTATTATAACTATTACTCTATTACTATAATCTAGTCTTGGACTCCAATGTCAGATCAAACTGACACTCAAAATTGATGTTAGAGAAGAAACAAGAACAGCTTCTTGTCACATTGTCATATCATAGACAATTGTGGAGCCAAATACATTTACACTCTGAAACAAACTCAATTGTAAGTTTTACAGCACAATGTACGTACAGTATAAAGTTCAGTGTGGCCCAGCTATTCCCCATTTTCAGGTGTGTGCACTACAAAAGTCTAGTTTATATTAATACTTATAATACAAGTATTTTTACACTAAATAAAAGATGTTTTGGCTCCTTTTCATGACATAGCTATATATACGCCCGTTGGTCCTCTGTCTGCATTTAACATGTACCAGTTAATCAAAAAAGTACTTACAGTGAAATTTATTTCTAGGTCCCTCCTAAACACAAATTTGTAACCCCCTTATGTACCTTCTCGCCAGTATGCTATTGGTACTATATAACTATGCCATTGGTACCCCATATGTACAAAATATTTACACTGTAATTTGCAAACTGTAATCCAAAGTGTTCTGTTTTGTTGAAAGGACTGCAGAAAATCAAAGAGTAAGAGACTCTGCTAAGAAGATACAGCTCCTGTTCTCTCCCACAATACACACCCCTACAGTCCCCCTAATTCCACCCTGGTCTCATCCTGACTTGCTGATCAGGAGGTCAACAGGGAGGCTGACGGGCGGCTTGGAGCGACTGATCAGTGTGTGCAGACAAACAATGCATTTGCCCAGCCTGCACCCAAGTAATAGATGGTATGCAATATGTATTTTGAGGTGAAAGGTCAAATGCCTCACTGGCTGACGAAGCTGTACATCTGAGTATGTGATAAGACAGGGCTGCATCAGCTCTAGATAACCTACAGTAACCCTTGATTTATGCCAGAGCTTACATAGACTATTGCAGAGCAAGATCCTGTTTAAATGACTCACTACAAACAGGGCTTTGGTTTAAGTCTCAGGTGGTTGAAAAAGAACTGTAGGGTGTTTCATCTCCTAAACAAATTCATGTCGGAACGGCATCTGCACACGTGCACGCATTTCTGCAGTGTAAGAAACAACCTCAACATGATACATTTACACATCAAAAACAAATGCGACCGCTTCATATTCAACAACCACTATAAATTAAGAATGAAGAGCAAATAAATAATGTTAGATATAGGGCAAATGATAAGTAATATATATTTCTTTAAAGTAGAACTAGCAGTATAAAAATAGTTGCTACACAATTCTTTTTTTTTTTTTTGACTCTGCCATGCGTTGACATGACAATGACTGAATATCACACATACGATCCCTGACAGGCAGCTTCTGTAGGAATGATTTACAGTTTAAAAGTCTCTCTACTACGACACAGTCAAGTCTTTTAAAAACAATCAGGAATCATGTGTTTCGGACTTCCCTCGTGGCTCAGATTAAGTTGTTTTTGAGATTAGTTCAAGCCAATGCAGTGTACCAGAAGTCAGACATGCCTCACGTGACTCATGTTAACCACTGAATACTTTAGTGTTTTATTTAAACATTGTTCTAACCAACTTCCTCATCTGTAGTTCTTCGTGCATTTGGTGAGATGGTGCCACTGCCAGAGCCATTTGAAGCCTCGAGATTTCGAAGGTTTTTACGAAAAGTGTGATCTAAAACTTGCAAGAGGCAGCTACTATATATGGATATAGGAGTTTATTTGGTTTACTATTGCTCTTAACCTAACAAGAGAACATTTTTGTAATATGTAATCCAAGTATCTGAAATATATCCTCCAATGGTACCAAAATACAAAACTGTCTTGTAGAGTCTTGAGGAGTTACATACTGTACTGTATATATAAACCTAATTTTCCTTTGTTCAATTTGAGTAAAAAAGTTTAGAGATCATCTATTGTCTAAATTAAGGCTTGGCCAAGTTTCAGCTACTGCAGGTGTGCATATGTGTATTTTAGCTTAGTGTGTGTTGGTCTACCTACATGGCAGCAGCAGGCTAACATGTGACAGAACATTATGGGCTATGTTGTTCCTTTGACTTCTGACACTATTTCTAAAAATCCACATTGTAATTGACCTAATATTTGGAAGGGCAAATAAAATGAGCAAAAATTGCTTTCAGTTTGGACAGAAACTGCCAAATGTTTTTAAAACTCCCTTTAAATGTAAAGTCTGGTGACATTCTATAAATTTCTTATTGTGAACAAATGTCCACCAACAATAACCACTACCAAGTATTGCAAGAATGGCATCTAAAGCCTGATTTATAGTAGCTATCTCCTCTGTCCTGACGATTCATGAGATTTGCTGTCAATAAAATATAGAATAATGCCAGCCTTGTCCTTTAAAAAAGCAAAGTCTTAAGACTGCATTTCTCCTTGACTTACAGTGCTTCTCTTGTACTAGTGTTTAGACGGAAACATTTCATGATGATGTTGCCTCATGAGCTCTCGTCCTCCTTCATGTATTTTGTGAGAAAAGCTGAAGAACCACATCACAAATTAACATGCACAGTCAAAAGGATTAATATTAGTAAAGTGAGCTCAAGGTTCACGCTGTTTTCATGTTGTTTAACAGTTTAACTTGGAGTTTTCAGATCCATACGCATGTTTAATAATAGTAATAATGATAAAGACTAACCTCAGATTGCTGTTGAATGTACTGTAATCCCCTCACCGAGACAAACAGCATACCCTAGTGGTTACCTACAGCACTGCACCTTCTCTTCTAGACCTCTCTATTTGTGGTCTCTTTGTTTTCATGGGGTAGGGGATGCAGCGATATGGGTGTTAACTGCCAGATCAGAAATTTGATATACAGTGCTTGCCATGGATCCTACCGATACCCACATACACCCCACATCATTATACAGGAAGGACAAGGGATTGAAGAGGAGCAAGCAAGGGGAGGAAAGGGGACACAGGAGAGGTAGAGGTCTGCTTTACAGCAGGTGAGGATGGGAGAGGAGGGGAGGCTGGGGGAACAGTGATCAGCTGCATGCAGGTTTACAGAGGAGGCCTCAGAAAAAAAATGCCTGCCTGGAGAGAGAGAGAGAGAGAGAGAGAGAGAGACACACACACAGAGAAACAGAAAGTCAGAGCGACACTCAGACACATTTGAGAGAAACAGGGAGACGGCAGCCGGTGAGTCATGCTAACATTGCCAGAAGGAACACGTCTCGAGTCATTTTATTTCTGGTGCCTTCACTGAGAGTTCGCTGTGTTTGAGAACTGCACACACTGGGGCCAAATTTAGACTTCATACAATGTAAAATTCACCAGCGCTGTGCAAAACCTATATTAACTCATAAAGCACCTCATAAAGCAGCCCTAAGTCTGCAGGTTGACTGTTCATATAGAGTGTCAGCACATTACATGCGACTAGTTTTACCTAAAGCAGAAGTTTATTTGAATGAAATTACAGCATTAGTTCTGTAAAAGAGGTCATTTCCCTCTATTGTCCCTGTGACAGGGGGCGTTGAGCATTACTAACTTGAATACATGAAAAAGGCAAGCAAATTAACCCTGTAACCTCAAAAAGCCTCAAAAGTAGTGGGATGAAATAAAAACCCAGAGCCGGTGATAATTTAATTCCCCTCTCTCATATGGGTCTATCCCAGAGTAATATATTTTTATAATATTCTTTAATCTTTAACACTCAACTGGGATTTATGAAGTAATCTCCCCCCCCCCAAAAAAAGTGCTGGTTCGAGACAGATGCTGTTTGGGTATTTTTGTACAAAGTGTCTCATGGTGCAGTCGTGTAGGTATTTGTATGAAGTGAATGTTTCTCAAAGTCACAATGTTTAACTATTCAAAAGCTTTCAGGTTGTCATAACATTTTGTAATTTATGACTGCAAGTCCCTAATTCCTGTACAAACAGATTTTCCAGGTGTCAAAATTAATTCAAAATCAATTCAGAGGAGTAAGGCTGCGATTGTTAATTGGTTGTTTGGTTCCTTGTGACATTTGTAAGTTTAATGACTCATGTTTTATGAGTGACTCATGAAGCTGTGCTCTGTATCAAATATACTGAACAGTTGAAACTCTGTTTTTCTTCATTCTTACCTGCTCAGGACAATAAGCTGTCTGAAGCCTCTGGCTGCAGGCTGTAGAGTTTGGCTGGGTCCTGATTGTCACAGACGTCAGTTCTGGACACAGCATTCACATTCAGACACATGCTACCAACACACCAGAATCACAGGCCGGCCGCAGGACCGTCACCAGATTCATCATCAGTAGCAGCGGCAGTGACAGCAACAAGAGGGCAGCGATGGAGCAGAGAGAGCAGTGAGGGAAGCAAATCAGCGATTTACAGTTATTGGCCTCAAGTGCATGCAAGGTAAATGTGGCAGTGCTATACCTCAACATGTCCTGACAGCTGATTATCTCTTATAAAATATAAACCCTATACTTAATCAGTTTCTACAAAGTCCCACACAAGTTGCATTCTAGATGTTTCTGGCCGACAATGACAACATGGAAGCCTGCAGCAAGACAACAACTAATAGCAGCAGATGTTTTGCAGTAATCAAAGAGGGCGCACCAGTCTTACCTATTGTCATTGATATCTGTGGTGTTTCCTGTGGACAGTAAAATGAATTTGTTATGATTAGAACATGATGGCGGTTATGGTTCAAAGAAACCAAGGTTGACTGGTTGACTTTTGTACCCTTTGTAATCATCCACCACCACCTCTTCCTGAAGAGCGTTTGCAGTGGCATATGGTACTAAACATAAACATATGGAATTGTATGTCTTCTATAGTGTATATGTAATTTCACACTGTTTACACAAACCAATGCTGTTGTTAGTAAGTTTTTATTTGCAGGATTGCAAGAGGTTGCTTGAAAATTTAAACATGGGTCATTTTACACTGTTCGAACAAACAACCAATTCTGTCATTTTTCTGATGGGGACAGTTTTAGGCCTACCACTACTACAGTACTACTAGAACAGCTAACAAAAATAACATGGTGTGACAAGCTTTACATGTCTTTGCATTAAAGCACAAGCCTTCTAACTGTCCTTCCAGGTAGACCAACAGTGTCGCAGAACAGCACTTACATGGAAAAAGGGTCCTTTAGGACGGCTCTGTTTGTAGTTCCTGCATCACAGTTACACTCTGTGGAGCATTCATTTTCCAGGTGTTTCAATGGCAGGTGCTTTGTCAAAAGTCCTCCTACTCCTAGCAGCTGTTGTGTTCCTACAATCCTTAGATGCCTTTGCTTTCCCTGAACTACCCTGACAGGGATTAACCTCAAAAAACCTTCACTTGGCATCTTATGTGACACAACATATTGACACCCAGGCATGTCAAGGAGTTTCCAGCAATTAATAAGTATCTGTGCATCTATTCATTGTTATTCATGGAGGACAGTTTACTTAATTTGTTTGTTCTTTGCTTCAATTTGATGAGTTGGCTATTATCAAGGGACCTCATGCATGCATTACTGGATTATGAGGCTGTTCACAGTGTAATCTCTTTAGGAAAGAAAAACTGTGACAGTTAATGAAAATCTTATCCTAAGAGGAACTGTCAAGGCTACACCTCAACAGACTGAAACTACTGAAAAAAGTATTAAGTATTTGGGGTGCAGGCCTTGCAGAGCTCTTTGGCTTTGCGTTTTACACTTTCCCATAAGCTCTTATTGAAATTCATGACACTGAGTAGAATTATATCCCAGAGTGAAAATTACTGTGATGGTCCAGAAGGAAATTTCCCTCCAAGTGTGACTTCAGAATACATTACAGTGTACAAGCACTTTCATTCCAAAAAGCCATATGGCTGTTTTGGGAGACATTACCGAATTAAATACTGAAAACAAAATCAAACTGAATAATAACACATTTAAAAAAAAAAAGTTGTAAAGTAATTATATCTTTAACAGTACAAATATTTACAAATTTCTTGAGATGACTCATCTGAACAGCTGCCAGTATTGAGCGGGAGTATTTTTATGCCAAAAAGAGACAAATATCAGAGTTTATCCCAGACAAACAGCACAAACCAAAACCAGCCTGATTCAATTCCTGAAGGGTCCGCTGATCAACATCACTGATATCTATTATTTAATAAACAACAGGGACTGTCGCAGCAGATTGATGTATTGGCTCTAACCCTGTTTCTGACTTCTACTGATATTCGAGAATTGAAAACAGCTTTACAGCTGTCATCACTGGGTCAGAGGCTGAGGTGGGCACTCAGCCTTGTCTGGCCGGCTACCTGTATGGCTGAGTAATGACACTGCAAGTCTAATCTATCTCCTCTGAGTCTTTTTGCTGATGGCAGCACACACACACACACACACACACACACAGGAAGATGCACAAAAGCCTCAAGTAGCAGCAGCAGTAGCCTATAATAACTAACTAAGAGAATTTCCATATTGAATTTTTTTAAAAACTAACAGGCTGTATGCCATAAATATTTGGACACTTTATCTAAAGACTGTTGAACCATAACCCTCTTACTCACTCACCAACAGCTCAGAGTTACAGTTCAAACTGTTGACTACCAGCCCGTTACAACTACAACAAACAACTACAGCCGGCAGAATTGTCATAATAGCGGCAGGGCAATCACTGTAAACTGGTTTAATAGCCAGTTGTGAATTTACCCCTGCTGATCTTGATCATTACATGTGTCATTACATTAACTGGCGTCATCTGAACAAGGCTCACCATTTTCTGAATCAAGCATCTCTGCGGTGCTCTTGTCTGCTTGGCTCGGTGGTTCGGCTGGAAGCCTACAAACAGGGGAAAGAGATGTTTATGTAAATGTGTTTCAAAATCTTCATCTTATGGTCTTTGAGATAAAAACAATTGTAATAAGAATATATGTGTACCCAAGTGCTCACTGAGCCACAAAATAATAAATCAACGTCAAAATAGATTAAAACAAAATGATTGCGTTGTATGCACACATCTTCAAACACACTGAACTGTAAAACACTTGACTGGTTAAGCTTTTTAAAAGAAGTGTACTATAATTTAGAACACAGCTTATTTAAAGATACTACGGTTACAGTAGAAGACATAAATTAACTTCGCTCTGAGCACGGACATTCAACATCAAGAATTTGAGACACAGTTGACAGCACAGATTAAAGCTAGTAAGTGGACATTGATGTAAGAGTAGTCCAAACTATTATGTACAAATATGTGAATTCATAATCACCTGCAGAATATTACTCCATGATGTTATATTGCAATTTCTACCACATGCGGCTGGTTTTACTCACATGTTATCCTGAGCGTTGTCATGTGAATCGTGGTTTTTGGAATCGAGGTTTTTGGTGGGGCTGCTCTGGTTGGAGTCGGACTGGGGTGACCGGGGCTCACTCTCTGGTGTTGCAGGAGCGGCAGGAGCAGCTGCTTCTTGGTTGTTGCTGTTGTGGAAACCAGCTTTGCAGAAGGCAATGGGGTTGTCGCTGTAGCCTCGGATGAAGAAGGGGTTCGTGGGGGAGCATGGTGGGTAGTGGCCAGGACGCACAGGCTTGGCTGTTAGTGATGAAAAACAAAAAGTTATCCATTATTCCAGAAAAGACAAAAACATTATTTTAGACTCAAGGGAAAGTGCTACGCTGTCGTCTGTAGCACAAACTACGTGACTGGAATACTGAGAATATATTACAGATCAACTGAAATGAAAGTGCTTTTTCTGTCTGCTAGAGCATAAATATATTTTCTGTAAATCACTCCTTTGAAAAAGAAATCAGAAACCAAAAGTGGAGAGGTTTATATATATATATATATATATATATGTATACGTATATATATATACATATATATATACGTAAATGGGGATCTTATTTGAATACAGCCAATCAAATCTTGCATAAGTCACTAACGTGCTATCACATGCAGAGCAGACCATCACTCTGTCTGTCACTTCTGTTCAGTTAGATGCTGGCGTGGTCCTTACTCTTCAATGCCACTAACACGCTGTCTGCACATGACATGTAGGCTACAGCACCGGTTTGTTTACTTTGTCTCTTGTTCTCTATGGTGTAACACCGACACTCTGGCAGCTTGCCAGCTGCTGTCAAACACAGATACCGACACGCCTTTCCAGCTGGCTCAGAGGAAAAAGGACCATTTCTGATATTTCCCCATAGACCTTTTTCCTTCCTTTTGAAAAAACCCATTAACAATATATTTAAAAAAACGTAGACATTATTTTTCACAACAAAAAGGAATGACTAAATGTGATTTCAATTGGACTTTAATATATATACACCAAAATATCAGTTATCCTCAGCTGCTTTGGTATAATCCTCAAATGAAAATCATTATTCTAAAAACACTCAAATCAATAGCTCATTTTCTCACAGCTCTCATTTCTTTCACAGACAATTCAAAGTGCAATTATCTTCATTTGACACAGTGAGGGAAGTAAGTGTAGGTGATCAAAATGGATTGCACTGATTTTCTAATTAATTGTATTTCTCTCAGAAGAGCATGCTCATTGTGTAAATCCTTACATGCAAAATATTCCAGTCAGCCATCACAACAATTCTAGTATAAATGTTTCATACATTGTTCACATGTTAGTATGGTCATATATATGGTCACAATTTACCGCAACTAACACATGTTGAATTTAGTTTGACAGTTTTCGCAGTGAGGTCTCACAGCTCACTCATGCATGAGGAGGAGTTTGAATGTGAATATGTGGTGTTCTGGTTAGGGGAAGGAACGAGATGACAGATGGAGCAAATCCAACCACGGATGCTGCCTGTGAGGAAATCGCACTGCAAAGACTTTTCTATAGTAATGTACAAGAAGACATTTGTCTCAATATATTTTAAATTAGCATTACTGTCGCTTTAAGATTCATACAGTGAAGAAAAACCCTTTGTTAAAACTGAGGGTGTATGGCATGACTTTTGACCATCATTCATTTAGCTGCAGAAGAAAATAGACATTACCATTGAATGATGTACTGCCATTGTTTGAGCAACGAGAAAGGGAAAATAAGATGCACTGGTTGATGAAGTTACTTAATTTTTACGCAGGATGGAGCTTTTTGCAGGTGTTGTCCTGCACAGCATAAAATACTGTGGCGATTGTACTTATTGTTTTGAGACGTACTAAAAAAACACTCAAGCAATTGAAATAAAAAGAACCTGCAGTATGAGTCTATTTATAATAAAATGCAAAGGCTTGTAAACATGAAAAATGTGTTTGTGATTTGATTGTCAACTGAATTGCAAGCATTATAAGAAAGCAGTTAATGTCCTAAACAGGAATGTAGTAATAACACTGGAATATTGCAAGTTAATACCCACAGATCAGATTTAAATTAATGGATGCAATGGATGACTGCCTTCCTACAGATTAGAAGATACTGCGTCTTTATCATCATTTTATCCGATTACATGGCTTTTACTGAAATGACACATGCAGCCATGTAATGTAGTGTGTAGATCACTGCTGATGGCTGTTCAATTATTTTGAAACAGCTGAATGAGAGAGCTGAGTGAGCGAGGTGTGTGTGGTACCTATCTGTGCAGCATGGGGCCGGCGGAAGGGATTGCGAGTCCTCATCACATCTTTGATCCGCTCCACCTCCTGCTGGTAGCGGTGGCGATCCTTCATGGCTCCTTCCTTCGCCTCCTTCAGCGCACCCTCCAGCGCCTTAACTCGCTCAGCTGTAGACCGAAGACGTTTCTCCAGTTTTGGAAGCTCACAGCGAAGATCTGCATTGTCACGTACCAGCTGTCACACACGAGAACACACACACACAGTATGCCCAGTGATTGAATCTGTCAGTGGCCATGTAATATATCCTCTCATATAAAAAAAAGATATTGATGAGATGTAATATTTAAAGAAAACTTAGTAATATTGTTGGTAATGTTTCCACTAGAAAGTTTCATTTTTCCTGTCAGGGATAACCATTTTCTGAATATAATTTATGAAGAACATGAGTTCCTTTGGCTACTTGAACCAAATGGAGACTTGTGTGTGATGTTTTGCTCTTTATAACAAAGCATCCTCCTGTTTTGCAGTGTGATGGATCCTACTTTCGTGCCAAGAAGAGTACAACAACAGTGTGTAAGGTATAGGACTATTAATGTAGCAATTATGCTTTAGGTACAATTACTTACGCTTACTGTAATAACCTGACAAAAAACAATCCTGTGTCACAAAATGCAAAACGCAACATGGTTGCTTCTAGATAATGATCTTGTTTGTTTATGGTCATAGCCTACTCATGAAACAAACCAATGTGGAGTTTTATTGATTTTAAATTTCTGCACAATGACACATATTGATGGCACATGATTGAGCAACTTAAACACTGTGGATCTGTTGCTACGTGATCGTGCAAACTAATCCACACCCTGCAGAGATACTGAGTGCAAGACCTGAGGATTTAGCAAACAGGCAAAGTTATCAAACAGACAAAGCAGAGAAAGGATTCAGGAATTCAGAAGAACCACTGGAGGTTTGGCAACACTAGTTTATTGTTTGGTGGCAAGTCTTTTTAAAGAAAAAATTTAAAATGGAGGCAGGATTCCCACAATGAAGTTAGAAGAGAAATCATGACAGTTGTGTGTGCAGATAGATGGACAGACAGGCAGGCATTACTACAATCTGTGCAAGGGCAGAGAAACTCATACATAGCCCCGGTGCACTGTCCACTGCCTGTCTTTGGGAGCCTTATCACTTTGCAGTGGGAGTTTCGCTGATTTATGACCATGATTTTCATCTTCCATTCCCACAGTATCAGCAGGTGTTGGATGGGATGGAGTCTCCCAGCAGCCACTTTTGGATTGGTTTGCTGCTTGACAAACTGCTGCAGTGCAGCTCTCGCCAATCTGCCAGAGTACAGTATATGTGCCAGTATGCAGAACGTTTAGCACATCAACACAGCCCAGTGCTGTAGTCCATTTGGGAATATTAAAGAAAGATGTGAAGTGTGTGTTTATATCTAATGTTTTTGAGCACAAGACTGCGTTGAAACATTTGTGTGTGTCCGCTAGCGAGAGGAGAAAGACAGCACGTTGTGTGTGTACACCTGCATGATGAATTAATTTGTGTTTATCAAATCTGAGTTGCTGTTTTATGCTGCCTTTCCCTGAAGACAGCGTGGATTAACACCTCCTGCAGCTGGTTTCAAGGAGACTTTCATGTGAAGTTGCAGGCGTGAGGTGATTGATAGTGCTTGTGTTACTTTTGCCCATAGGAGAGCAGTGACAAACGGTGCACACTGCTCTGTATTTTAATTTGGCTCTCTCTTTATGTCCTCCTTTTGTATTCTATCCAGCTAAGACATTTCTGCCTTACTGCTGTGCCGGTCTTTCAGGCTAAAGAAAAACTGGATGATTTGTCCTAATTTTTAAAAGAAAATGGTCGTGGAAAGGTAAAATGTTATTTTCTGTTTCCATCACTATGATTTATAGTTTTATATCTGCTGCTTATTGTTACCTGTTTGTGAACTTTTGTAAGCTGGTCCAGGTTGTTTTCAAGAAAGGAAATCTTCTGTTTCTGGGTGATATATCCCCTGCTATCATCAGCCTCCATCCCTGCACTCTGTCGACAGAAACAGTGGAGATCTTTTAGTGTAAAAAACCCCCACTGGCATCATGTACTCTAGCTACAATGCTTATATGTGGGGAATTAAAGCTTTAAAGTGTGTTGTGTAGTTAAATCGTGTCTGTCTTACTTTTCTAACTCGAGTCGTCAGGTCTTGAACAAAAAGCTTCCGGAGGTTGTGCAGGCTGTGGAGCTCACGAGCCTTCAGCGTGAATGGGGAGACAGAAAGAGGAAATAGTACAGTTAAAACAGGGAGCATTTAGTGGATCAGTGGCCTCTGAGGGAGCCAAGTGAATCGAGACAGTAAATAATGACTTACAACAGTCTCTTCCAGCCCTTTGAGGTCCTGCTTTGACTGCTCATGTCGTTCATGGAGAAATCTATAGATAGACAGATAGTCAGACAGATAGATAGAAAATTCTAATTGAAATTCTCTTCATCCCAAATGAGTACCACATTCTCCCCAGAATAATTCATGAATTAAGAACAAACACAGCACGGACTGGCTGCCCCACTCGTGGGCTGTAACCCATCTGCCTTCTGATGCAATATGCTGCAAAGGTCAGTGCAGAAACAGGCCTATTAACAGCCAGCTACTACCTTATCCTAAAACTCCATTATGGAGATGCAAAGAGAGTTGCATAGAAAGAAAGAGACCAAGAGAGAAAGAGGCAAAGAGAGGGTTTCAAACGGTCCAGATAAGCCACAAACTGAATGACTGTTATACTCCACAGAGACACATACTGTAAATAGGGTGAGAGTCAGAGCTGCCGAGCAAGAGGAAAATTAATAGACAAAAGGAAGACAAAGGACAGAGTGAAATGGAAGACGTGAATCAAAAGAGGCAGCTTGCCCCCAGGTCTCCGTATGGTGAAGTGCTTGTAAGGTGGCCAGGACAGTAAAGCAGAGACTCACGTCAGTTCCTCCAGCTGTTGGCTCTTGTGGCGCTCTTGGCTCCTGAGATGTTCAAAGTCACAGTGCAGTTGCTCCAACTCCAGCTGCTGCTTCTGGTTACAACTGAAAGAGGTGAACAATGGCTCACTGGAAATAGATGCTGTACGTTGTTTCTCTCTCCTCAAGGAAGTGTAACAATGTAGCGAGCTGGTGAAATACCAAAATGTGAATCTGCAATGCGGCTCCACAAAATGGAATGAACTCTCATGACCTTAAAAATGTCTCTATTTAATTGAACCTCTGTTGACTCAATGCCCATTTTAGAATTTTACTACTATGCCTTCAGCAATTTTACAAGAAATATTAGAGGAGAGGTTTGATAGGATGATTGCTTGTAGTGTGAGGGGTTGTTATTGGCCTTAGAGAGGACAGACAACCAATCCCCCCACCCCACCTCCACAGTCACATTAGAAAAATAAATTGTCTTGTCTGAGGAGTCAAAGTGGTGGGACCATTTCTGCTCACAGGGGTGGATTTATGTTTCTCCTGAAGTCGTGTCAGAGCAAGACCAGCATTTTTCCCGACCTTAGCGGTACTGGAACTGAAGCATGGAAGTTTCCCGTAAGCTAGAGCCTGTTTTTTTATTTATTTTACAAATAGGGCACTTAGCAAAAAGGTGCACACCTGTACCCTAAATATGAACGATTTTTGATTGTGCTCTCCTTTGCTGATCCTTGAACATTTATAATGTATACCAGCTTTTCCAACTCTGCTTCAAGAATCTGAAGGACCACTCTGCTCCTATTTCAGATGTTTTCTACATCACCGGCATCCATCCATCCATTTTTACACCGCTTATCCAAATCGGCCTGCAGGACAAGCAGAGGAGCCCCAAATGTCTTTTCATTCAGAAATTCTCTACAGCTGCTCCTGTGGTGTGACCAGACCCTCCCAGGCCAGCTGGGAAATGTACTTTAGTCCCTCAAGAGGGTCTGCCCTGCAGTCTCCTCCCAGACGGTTACACCTGGTATACAACATCTTCAAAATGAGGCACCTGAAGGGGCAACTTTTTTAAGGAGCCCAATCCAGCCCCGTGACTCCTCACATTGTGGTTCAGCTGCAGCTTGATGCTAAAGTCCTCCCACTCTGCAGTTTCCTCACCATGTCAACCACCCTCACATATTGATTTCAGCCCCTCTTGCAGCTAGAGCGGGGCTTAGACTTTTTTCAGAACTACTGAGACCATGTATCCCCAATTTTAGCATTTCCACACCACATGGGTAGAACTGAATTTCAGATTTTAGCCCACAGACAGCTGACAGTCTGTGAGTGGGTAAGCTGTCTACTTATGTATGATCTACATGCATAGTTCCACACAGTCTGGTCTTAAAGATGAAAGTAAAAATGCCTTTTCCATGACAGTTTTATCATTTTCTTTATACTTTGGTGCATTGATATATATCTGCTTTAAAACACTTCTGTACAATAATTTTTAAAGTAGACTCTTCATTTATGTCAGAGAAGGTGAAGAATTACAATGAAGCACTGACTCAGTTAAGTCGTCGATGATCTTCTGCTTCTCATTGATCTCGTCTCGCAGGTGGCCAAGCTGTTTGCTGTGCGCCTCACGGTGTGACTCCATCTGCTGCTCCAGAGCCCACTGAGGCATCGGCAACAAGAGAGGGTGAGAGACATACATATATAATGAGAGATTGAGAGAGGGGACAGAGACAGTACCAAGAGGGCAACAACATGACCAAATAAGAGAGGATAGAATTACACAAATCATTTCCCATGTGGACACAGAGGGCCACATGGGCATTAAACATACACACGATTGTGTCATCTGTTGCCACTGAGTACAACGTGAGACATGGCTAATGAAACTGAAGCTTGTCACACACACTGATGAACACGTGCACTAATACAGGTAGATAATCGAAATCAACAAATACCTCCAGCTGTACACGAGTATTTAGCAGCTGAAAACTGCACGTGTTGCATGGTTATATTAAAGCTGGGCAAAGTGGGCAACCGCACCGGGGACCCTGGACCTACAGGGGACTCAAACACCCTAGGTTATTGTTAATTTGATTACTTACAAATAGTTTTGGGAATGTGCACCACTAAAGTACAATATAAACCAGATCCTGTATTACTGTATAATCTGGTGTTGTGTTAACGCATTTTCCTAGTTGTGTTTCATCAAATTACTATAATCTAAGATACATACAGAAAACCTGAGGGCTGGTAGTATTCCAGTATACTGGTTTGTGGCTTGGCAAAAAAAATAATGAAGCTGCCGTTTTTTGTAATCTGAGTGCACTGTGTGTGATGGGAACTTGGAGGCCCAATAGCAAATTAGTGCAGTTAGTGCTGAAACAAGTTGTCGATTAAGTTATTTATCAAATAAAAACAGTCAAACATTTATTGTTTCCAAGATATCACTTTAGGCTCTGGGAAAGTGTGATTTTTCACAATTTACTGACATTAAAAGAATACTTCAAAATATACTTATTTGCTTTCTTGCCAAGATTTACAGTACATGAGAAAAACAGTAAATTTTTTTAAGTTAAGCTAACTGGCTGCTGAATCCAGCTTCATATTAATCGTACAGACATGAGTAACATGGATCTTCTCCTCTAACTATCAGGAAGAAAGCGAATAAGTGCATTTCCCAAACTGTCAAACTATTCCTTAAATTATAATCATTAAAAAAAAGATGACATATCATCTATAATGAAAATAACAGTTTGTTTCAGCCCTGGTTTACATGCAAAAAACACATGATCCCATGTAGAAGCACAGACACAGTACACTGACACATGAATGCACACTCATGGAAGCAGTGGCAGACAAACACACCCACACAAAACACATATGTGCAGTTAGCGGAGTGTTGTGGCAGTGTGATACATTATTATAGTCATTAAACTAAGTTGCACACACTGTAGTCATGATTACCTTCATATTACTGGAATCCTGGACAGACGTATGATTCTCCCCCCTGGTCACCTGTGACATGCTCTCTGAAACACACACACACACACACACACACACACACACACATTCAGGAGAAAAAACAGAAAGAGAATGACAGTGAGAGAAACCAAAACAATGAGGAAGAGGAAGAGAAAACGCACGGTGACAGCGACCTGACATTGACAGCACAGCAGTAACACCACTTGATGTTGACAGCAAGGTCAGCGTGATCTAAGTCATGCCTAGGGTGTAATAATATCTATTACTGAAAATGACTGCTATTCTGTCACGTGGATCTGGTCTGCTGTTAACACACTGCTGTTCCTGGTGTCTGATGATGAAATTACAGAGCTCTCTACCTCACACCAGGCTGTGTGATCAACATGACCTGCAGCACTTTGTATTTATCTGCCTCTGTAATGACTAGTGGACTGCCTGGCACGGATGTGGAGTAGAATAAAAATTGATTTATCTGCCCCTTAAATGCATTGGTTATTTAATGCAGTACTGTGGGACTCCTCAGGAAGACTGACTTACATTGCCTTTGGCCTGATTTGTGAATTGTGTCAGTGTCTTGGGAGTAGGCTATGCAGTTTGCTGGACCCCGCACAAATTTCAAATGTACCATTAATCTGTTCACGCTGTGCTGTGAAATGTTTGGGAGCCTAAGCTGTTCATCAGTGTTTACTCTTGTTTTTCTTTTTCTTGACAGAATCGAAAGGCCTCTGGCAGAGACTAAAACTCGCTGTTGAAGCCAATAAAATTGTTTTAAAGCAGGGAGGGACTTCCTCTCAGTTCTAGTTCAGTGGAGCTGAAATGCAGTGACAGTCTTTTTTACATTTTACTTTGTCCAGACATGATTTGTTTGTCTGTGTCAGAACAGTAACCTTATATTTGACGTTGGCATCTCAAGTGAGCAATTTAGTAAGATTTACAATATAGATCAATCTTAATATTGTCCTTATCTGTGATGTGAGTAAGAATGTCACACATTACTTCATTCTTCATTATTTATTTTATCAATCCCTTCAGTACAATCTCATCTTAAAAATGTGTGCATCTATTGGACAAATATTCTACTTTAAACCTGAAGCCATTCTGGATTTATTGAGCAAAGATCTGTTTTGCTGACTGTTTGACCACGTTGTTTGGATTTTGTGCTGGAGCCTTGTATTTTGCCTGATTTATCAAACATAAATCTACTGTTGTGCTGCGCAGACCATATTGATAGTTTCCACCTTCACCTTAAAGCCTGAATAATGTTAAACTCTTTGCTCCTGGTTTGCAATTTTGATCACGTAGGTAAAATATATCAACCCGAGCCTGGGGCAAAGTCACTTTACAAAAACAGAACCTGTATACTTTAAATGTACTGCACTTATCGTGTTCATGTAATATTGATCCTTGAACCTCAGGTTTGGCTAGATTGTTAAGATTTCACCTCAAAAGGTTGATTCATATACTATTATAAATGTGCTGCATCCTCTACCTGACCTGATTTTGAGTCTTACACTGAAATTATACATAAGTTGTCAGTTATGTATTTTTAGTAATGCTGCGACATGGTTCTTTGGATGGCAATGTCTGTCTGTTGGTCAGTCAATTGGTCCACCACTTTGGTGCAGACTGAAATATCTCAATATATTGGATGGATTGTCATGACATTTTGTAAAGGCATGAATCCTAATGACTTCCCCCTCTTGACACACTCATGGTTCCCAGAAAATGAATCCTACTGACTTTGGTGATCCCTGGAGTTTTCCTCTAGTGTTTATAGTGAAATGTCTCCACAACTATTGAATGGATTGCCATACATTTTGGTTCAGACATTCATGTTCCCCTCAGGATGAAGTGTAACTTTGGCGATGCCTTAATGTTCTATTTAACACCATCATGTAGTCAAAATTAAAATGTGTCCAGTAATATGGTTCATGTCAAAATACCTGCAAAACTAATGACGTAGCCATCACCCTCAGCTTTAGGCCAATTTGTGTTTAGTGCTAATGAGCATGCTAACACGCTAAACAGATGGTGAAAATGTTAGCATAGTAACACACATAACACATAGTAACTAAGATGGTATACATGGTGCACCTGCTAAACATTAGCATTGTCAATGTGAGCATGTCAGCATGCTGACAATAGCATTTAGAACAAAGCATCACTATGCTAGAGTGAAGCCTAACAGAACCACTACATTGGCTTGTTGACTGGTGATTTATTCTGAATGTTTGGCTGAATTACATTGAGAAAGCTACCGTTGTACTTCACTTTTGATTAATCGTTTTACTATAATGATATCTAACATTACATTAGTCTACCTTGAGCTTGGAGTTTGGCCAGCTCCTCGCTCAGACAGTCATAGCTGTCCTCCAGGTGTCTCTTCTTCAGCTCCACATTCTGCATGTACTCCGTTAGAGAGCGTATCTTTGCCTCATGCTGAAAGTCAGAAGACAACATCTCAGATGCAGAAAGTATACTGATGAGCAAAGGACCTCTACCCAAGACAACACTTTACACCAAGGATAAAATGTGTTATTGCCACAAACAGTTGAGTGACGTTTCGACTGCTTGAAACATCACTCACTGGTTTGTGGTGATAATTCATACTTTTCCCTGGGAGGTTTCAGTGGCCATTGCCCTGATTTTTCCACATCAACACCAGAATTTCCCAACGGATTTACAGATTTACAAATGTTTTTTCCTACAGCAGATGTTTTCAGATGTTGCTAGTTCCTCTAGCGCTTGCATCCATCAATCCCTCACCTGTGAAACGAGGAGGTGACATGAGGACAACTCTCTTCCCGTCTCCTCCATCTTGCGGTGACACTCCATCTGAAGGTTCTCCAGGTGGCGGCAACGCTTCACCATGGATTTCACCTCTGACTTTATCTTACTGATGTAGAGGCGAGCCACTGTGAACTCCTCCTCGATCACACCAGTGATCTCCATGGGCTGCAGACAGATGAGGAATAGAGGAGAGAGACAGTTATATGAGTAGAAGACATTTGGTTAAGATTGAGTGGGGAAAAAAGACAGCTGGGAAATTAAAGGGGGGGGAAGGCATCTTTCTGCCATTTCGTACACACATCCATTAGGCTAACAGCATCATTTTGCAGATGCTGTGAAAACTACACATCCACATATAAAAAATAGTTCTAAATACTACAGCCAATATATATCAGTGAATATGCCTATAAAAAACTTGATAGTCAAGGGAAATTCATATACTGAAGATATTGTATAATGTATGGCCCTCCAGCTGTCTTCAGTTCATTTGAATGGATTATAAACTGGAGGTTTTTTTAAACACTATTAATTATATAAAAGTGGCAGAAGCTGGACAATTAAACACTTAATCCATTACTCTTAGCTATGTATCTCTAACAGGTTTTCACACACTCAAGCACAGTGCTTGGTATTATGGCATTGCTGATCCTGTGCATTAATCTAGCTATCAGTTAATAAGTTATTGTGCCAATAAATACTAATGATTATCCTCACACTTATTTTGTAATCCTATCCAATTTTTTCATGCGCAACTGCCAAGTACCACCCTGGTGTAACCCTGGTTGGGAATCACTATTGTGGGACATGTTTTATAAGGAAAACAATTTGACCTTTATATATGTATATTCTGTGCATAAATAGAGTGTCTGAGTGTCCAGAGCTATTAACAACCATGTTGACAGGACAGTCTGGATGGACTAATAGACTAATAGTAAAAAGATCCTTTTCATAAAATTTTGTGGGAAGCAGAAAGTGTCAGTCAGTTAGCTGTGGGCTACACTTTGAGCATTTTTAACTTTATTATTTACACCACCATGGAAAGTTATTTGTAAATAAATTTGATATGGGGCAAGATAATATGTCATAACGCCTTTTTGACATGATTTTAAACTCATGGGATCAACGCATCTTACTCTTTCCAGTGAACACACCATGTCTGAGGATAAATGTCCATACATAGGTATGTATGACATCTGTGTACTCTGGATGAGACTTTAAGAAGAGGAGGGTGTGTGTTTTTTTTGCCCAAATAGTTTCTTCTGACTTTGATTGTAGTGGAATTTGGGGATACAAATGTTTAGGTAAAGACATTTGAAGGTCTGTGAAACTGTAAAAAAACGTTCTCTGCATACGTGTGTTATTAAATGTCTCATCTTCTGTCACCGACATGATCTGTTTCTTGTAAAACATCTCTGGTAAGCGAACAAAATGTCTGCAAACCTGCATTTTGTGTCCCACTCACCAGCTTGATGTCTCTGTTTCCAACAATGGTGCTGAACTCACTCAGGTTCCTCATCAGCCCGTTGAGAATCTCAGCGATGCGTTTCCTTTGGTGGCTGCTCACTTGCTGGATACGGGACAGCTCCGCCTCTAAAGCCATGAGGTGAGCCTGTGGGAGGAGAGGAGGGAAACGGGGAAGTTAACACAGAGGAAGCCAAGAGAGGAGAGGAGACGGGTGCGAGAGAGAAAACCTAGGAGAGGGGAGATGGGAAAGAACCAGGGGAATAATAAGATTGTCATTGAGAGCTGATGTAGGAGAGGATTGAGAGGGCGAGACACATTTTAACCATTGACCTCATTTTCATTCAAGAAAGCCAAGCAGTAAAACATAATGGCAGCTAAATTACAAATCAATAAACCACAGAGATATGGGTTGATGGCATCAGCACTGGATGAAAGGATCTGTGAGAGTGAATGATGGAGCTCACTTTATCCTTCTCCATTTTGCACAGCAGGCAGGCAGCGTCTAAACAATGCTTTAGCCCCAATGGCTCAAACACAACGAAACAAATTCTGTTCAATCCATACTCTACAGGTCTGACGAAACAAAGTTTGTCTGCCTTGGAATCAAATGCTTTGATCTTACAAATTGTATTCACTCATTTAACTGCTATATAAGGTTCTATGGCTTTTCCACAGTGGCAGGATGTAAAATCTGGTGGAAAAATTCTAAATGTTTTATTTATTTAATTTTCTTGTCAGGAAAAGCCTTCAAAAGCAAATTCTACGGTAAGGTAGCTGACTTAGAATTACTTAGCTTCTTGGTTGTTGGTTCTTGGTTCAGTCTGATCATGAGCAACAAAAATGTATTGATTTCAAAAAAAATTTGTACTGGCATCTGTTTCCATGGTGGTGGTGCTACACACATCGAAGGTGTTTCATTTTATACTAAGTGGATCGTCTATTGTCACATAAATAACGTACTTGAGCTCTTTGTTAATGGCGCATTTTAAGTTACTGCCCCATGAATCATCTGTCAATTGAAAGCGCCATTATCCACCTTCTTAAATACAGTAAATCATTTATCCATCTCCATAGCCTTCATTAACTTCAAACCATGTGATCCTTTTCCAGGTCATTTCCCATGTCAAAACATTAACTTAGCAGTAAATAATGAACTGAAATCGATTCATGTATGAACGAGTAAAAGGAGAGGTTAATGAAACATTTTTAGTTTAGCTAAAGAAAGACATTCGAAGAAATGTCGATGAGAAGAGATGGTTGGTTGAATGATTAATGGAGTTAATCATAAGGATGGAAAGTGGCTTAAGTGTACGGATGGATGAAAGGTGTTTAAAGGAACAGATGACTGGCAGTAACATTGAAAGATGGCATTGGCTCCTGCAGAAGAAGGCAGGAGTTTCCACCGAAAGCAGAGATGAGGACAGTAGACGGTGGGGTGAAGACGGCGATGAATGTGCTCCATTGCACCATTTTTCTAGGCTAATGCCGCCTCGTTTCTACTGTAGATATGGAAAAAAATTACAAAGCTGCAACACTCTACATTAGCATAACAGCTGGGATGCAGAAAGTGAAGAATTGGTAATAAAGAGTCTGGGTGGATGAAGATGGAAAAGGCCCTGAGAGGCTGAAATAATGGGATTTATTTTTATAACACTGTATGGTTGTCAGACTTCCATGACAGCATCCCTGAGAGGACGTCGCGTCAGGTGAGAGGTCAGGGCAGAACAGAAGGAACAGGGCTCAGATGGCGAGCTTAGAGAGATGACAGAGGATAGAAAGAGGTTTGAGCTGGCTTTAGCAGACTAAACTGTGCAGTGAGTAGTTGTCAGCTCCTTTTATCAATTCCTGGACCAGCTTCTGAGAAAGACAGAGAGGAAGGGGAAGACGCTGTGGCAGATTGTAAAATGGTTCATGAAATATTGAAGAGGTTTTAAGAAGGTGAATAATGGTCTACTCGGCCCACTGAGCCCGTCACAATAACCTTGTAAAGGACTGACCAGCTCTGCCAATGAAATTTCTTTTACTTCTATCTCTATAGCTTCCTGTGCACAAAGATCCAGTCACATACAAACCTTTAAAAATCAAATACTGTAAGTAATTGCTTCACTGATGAACTCATCCCACATTTTAAAGCCCTTGAAATCTGTTAATCTTCTCTATAGTATTAAATATTCATGACTAAGTAAGCAACAATCAAAGTTTAAAAAGCATCTTTAGGTATTATATAAGAGTTTAACACTCAAAAATGAAGTTAATACTTCATCAAAATGGCGTTGGTGTGACAACCAAATCACACTGAATGGTGCCCTCAGTCACAACCTCAAACAAGCTATTCAGCCAAAATCAGAACTTCTGAAGTGAATTTATGAGATTACTTCGATTTCTGACCTTAATCAGGATAAGTCAGACATTTTGTAGTGTTTATTTGTGCTCATCCTGCAAAACAACAAGCTACATCTCATAAAATCAATCAATTCATAGCTTTTGCCAATGCTGCCAGTGAAGAGAATTCAGGGTCTGCTGCCTGTCCACTTTATGAGATGTTTCTCTCTTATCTTTCATTTAATGCAGCTTACTAATGTTACTCCTTATCTTTCCAATTGCATTTTTAACCATTAGTTGCACATATTCTTGAAAGACGAATTAAATTGGATAGATGAATAAATTATGATTATTTTATACCTGCACCTACTATATACACCACATCATAGGACATGTCCCGGCCGCTATCAGTTTTTGCTTATCAATCATGTACACATTCTTCTCTGTTGCTGCATCTTTGTTTTTCTTTTTCACTTCATTTTTTCTTTATGGCATGAAACGGAGCCTCTAGGAAGCCAAACTCACCATCTTCTTTGCGAGCTCTTCAGCCAACAGCTTGTTATGCACGCTCTTCTCTTCGACCTCCAGGCTCTTCTGGTCATAGTTGACTGCCAGCTCCTCCAGGGCCTGGAGGACCTCCTTCACCTCTGCCTTAGCAGATTCATTCTCTGTCTGCAGCCTGCCGAGCTCCGAATGCACCTTCTCGCTGTCACCCCTGGATGAAGCTAGAAGCTGAGGGGCACAGAGATTTAACATCTGAAAAGAAACTGTAAATAAAAACAAGATTTGGTTTAAAAAAGGAATAGAATAAGACTGCTTGGGAGCGTTGTACAACAAACAGCCTCTTCGTTATTCACAAGGCAGAACTGCTGGATTTTAATAAAGCATAAATGTGAGGTTTATCTTGTTCTCTTGGTAATAAGAGATAAGCATGTGTACAAAGCCTGTTACACAATACAAGTGTAATTTAGCAGATGAAACATACTTTAAATATTCATCCTGATACTGTAAGAGCTTAGCATTATTTTACCAGCTTGTTGTTCGCTTGCATGTGTACTTGTACAGCCCACTGGGGGTCATTTTACTGAATGGGTGTCATTAAATGTAGATGTTGCTCTACCCCGAGGTGCCTGCGTGTTTGTGCTGTAGCATATATCTTCTGTTTGGCCAAATGGATGTAAAATCATGTTACTGAACACAAGCTAAGGTCGGGTAGTTACCATCACATCAGCTCAACCCACAGCAGGCTCATTTGGGATATGAATGAACACATTTTTTAAATGTGGAGACTTGGCAGTGTACTACATGCTAAAGTTTGGTTCAGGCTGTTTAGTTGGTTTAGCCTTTGTGATGAATACATGCTGTAAATGCTGTTCTTAATTACCTTTTAATTGAGTCTTTGAATTGCTGTTCTTCCCAGAGGTCACATAGACAAACCTGTTTACTGTAGATATGTGTGCGAAAAGGGCTGTAAACCATTTTCTTCTTCATAAAAGATCTCTAAATTGCTCATATTAAATCAACAGATCATTGGACAGTATTTGTTTGTTTGTTTATCTGCTACAATATTACAATGTTAGCCTACATGCTTCGATCCCTGTATTGATTCTTCCCTCCAATCATTTGTGTCAGAGTAGCCACTGAAACCTGTTCTATTTTAAACTGCATGCAAATACACTCATGATTAAACAATAATGCTTTATATTCTTCAAGTCCTTTCTGGCATATGAAAAGCATTTGTTTTTCTCTCATTTATTTCAAGGGCAAGATAATAAACCTCTTACGGCTGAGTTCTATTAAAAGTGTAGCTGTGATTGCCACGTTTGCAGGTGCTGCAGCCTACTGTGGGCCGTTTAACCAAACTGATCAAAGGAAGTAAAACCGAGGTCTCTTACCTCCTCCTGGTCGAGCATCTGCTCCTTCAGTTTCTCAACCATCTGGCTCTGGTGGTTGATCTCATCATCCTTCAGTGGAAAAAAGATACATGGAGAGACATAGAAATAGTTCATTTCCAGAGTTATGTATTACACACACTGGTACAGTACAGACACCTTGTGCACTGCCATCTTGCGTACTTTGGGTCCCATGTCTAATCAAAACCAGAAACACTGCATGTAATAGAATTAGTGTCCCATATAAATTTCCCTGTACAGTATGTGCATCCACACACCTGGAAGCCTGCATGTGTGAACACGTCAAAAAGGGTCACATGTTAATGAAAAAATCATGGCTATTCTCAAATGCATTGTAAAGGAAATACAGACTGTGACACTACATTGACACACTATTGGTTCTGCATATTTAATGGAAATATCTGTTGATAAAAGCAATAAAATTACACATTACAGCACTACTGACCACAGCATACACGTGCATACATGATCTGTTAAATAAATTAAAGCTTTAATGCTTTTCAATGTAGAACATGACTATTTCCCCAATGACATATTTTAGTTGTAGTTAATAGTTGCTACATTAGTCAGTCCTATGTTTCTGATCCTGAATTTCTTATCATGAATAATACATGTATGAAATGCTCTCATGTGTGCATACCATTGCACAAATCTATGCCACTGCATGTGAGTAGCTCTACATTCATGCACACAAATGGTCCTCATGCGGCATCCGTTCAGCACCTTATCATCCAGCTGTTTGTAAAGCTTGCGGATCTCTTCCTCATACTTCTGCCGCTCCTCTTCAGAGATGTGAACTACAATGGAGGAGGCAACTGAGCAAGGGCTGCAAGGGCTGCAGGGGCTGCAGATGTCGAGAAGCGGCTCCTCAGATTTGGGAGGCAGCAGGGGGACGTCCTCCGATCCCGGGCTCAGACACTCTAACACAACTACATCCTCACCTAAAGATGAGAAATATTAGATTTCTCCGGCAAATCTTCCCCTATGGATTAATGTGTAAAAAGGGATTAAAGGGTCTGTTTTCAGGATATGTCCTTTCTTTACTCATGAATAAGTTTAAATTCCAGGTTTGAGATATTTATGTGCCATAAATTAGTGTTCTTTGCTATGCAGTCAGACCCAACAGCAGTACAAATTGCCAGACCTAAGTAACAATAAAATGTCAGTTATCTTGGGTCTGGCTTTGGGTCAGTCTCCTCCAGCAGTTCACAAAGATGAGGGGAGACGTCAAATGCAGAAAGGTGAGAAGAATCAGTATGCTAATTATGCACAAGTACATGCAATTAATTTTATAAAGATCACAGAAAAAGACTTGTACTGTCGGCTTCTCTGGATTGTAATTGTAATGCTCTTCCTCAGGCAGCATCAAGAGGTTTATGCTGATGTGTCCCCACAAAGAGATAAATACTTCATAGCACAAAACTGTAAATACAGCACAATAGTGGGACACTTACACTATTGGTACAGTATGATCCTCTCACATAATTGACATTTTAACACATAAGCAATTTACATTATTCGTGATGATAGACATACCATCCCTGTCCTAAACATTATGTTGATATATTACAAAATTCCCAATGGGATTTCTGGATTATGTTCAGAGACAATGTTTTTTCTCTGTGAATGAAGCGCTACATTTTTATACCGCACCAGAGACAGAGGGAGGTGGTTGATGTGGATGGTGGGTGTACAAAGAGAAGAAATTGGACAAAAAAGGCCGGGGTTCACATCCTGAGTCCTGTCTGTGGCTAGGTTTAAGCAGCAGAAGCACAAGGTCAAAGTAATCCATAGCTGAGACAATAGCTGATACCTTTCATTGATTAGTCTTCTTCTCTATAGTTGACGGTGTGTAATCAATAAACAGCTGCCTGGTTATATGCAACAAAAACCTGAAATACATGACTTCATGCTATAGGAGATCCACACTCTAGACTGCAGAGGTAGAAGATGGGATGACATTAACTGTAAGAGACAGCACTTCCTGTCTTTGGAACATTCTTGACTAAAGAGTTACATAATGGGGTACAAGATGGAGGTCAACAGCATTCGTCTCAGGGAGTTCTTGGCCTGAAGTGGGCAACAATAAAGGGAGCAGTGGGAGCGGGGGGCAACGATGTTGTCAAAATGATCCATTAGGAAATGAAAAATACTAAACTGTGAGAGAGACACAGAGGATGAGAGAGGGAAAGATTGTGTGTGTGTGTGTGTGTGTGTGTGTGTTAAGGAGAATGAGTGTAACTGAGGTGGATGAAGCAATAAAAAGAATAATTTTCAGTGATAGGTGTTCAATAAAGATGTGTTACAGCATTTTTAAATTCAGGTCAAGCACTGAGGGAATGGTCTTCAAGAAAGGATTCGTCACACGGCTTGAATGTCAATCACTGCTTTTGAGAGCACTGACATTTGAACTGACCCTCAAACCAGTAGGGGAGGATGCTTAGAAATGTGTGTGTGTGTGTGTGTGTGTGTGTGTGTGTGTGTGTGTGTGTGTGTGTGTGTGTGTGTGTGTGCTGACATGGGAGAGGATCGGTGTAAGTTTTTACTTTTTTTGTAGATGTGATTAGCCCTTGTCACTGTGCGGATTACTAATAGATAGGGATTCATAAAACATAAATCCTCCAGCGTTTCTTGCCTTCAGCACAATGTGAGGGCAATAATATGTATTCTGAATAATATGAAACACAAATAACCAGAAAGAAATCTTTAAGTGTTTTGGGCACAGGTCCAGAAAGTCTGTTTGGCTGCTCTCCTCCCATATCTCCACTGGCATGTATTCAGATGATATCAAGTGAGGTTAAATCTGCACTTACGTGGACCGAAAAATAATGTCTGCAGGCTAGCAGGCTGATAAAAATTTCATTGCTGTTAGTAAGCACTCTTCCAGGCATGAAAAGGGACTTCAGCAAGGAAAAGTGTGGAGATTTTACTAGAGGCTAGAGGCTCTGTTCTCTGGACTTGACAAGATGCTTACCTGCAAATACCACACTTCCATTTTTTTACTCCATTGTAGGAAGCTGATCTTTTTCACCAAACATTAAAAAAAATGACTTATGTTGGTGTCCTTGTTTACAATCATTTACTTAAAAGTGATACAAAGTTTAATTCCTTTTGTGTCATTTATTACAGTAATTTAACAAGACAATCAATGAGGCTATATTTAGGCACAGCTGTGCTTTAAGCTAAATGCTAACTCAGCATGCTGACATGTTCACAACATGCTGATTCTTAGTTGGTATAATGTTTGCCATGTTCATCATTTAGCTTAGAATGTTAACATACTAACATTTGCTAATTAGCAATAAGCACAAACGACAGCTGAGGTTGATGGGAATACTTTGCGATATTATTAGTTTTGGAGATATTTGGTCAGAATAAAAATTTCACCTGGTGGCGCTAGATGACATCAGTTAGTATAGTTAGTAAAATTCATCCTGGGCATATGAATGAATGAATGAAAATTTGTCAAGGCAATTCACTCCGAACCACAAATGTCGACTGAATGGTGGCACTAAATGAAGTCAGGGTATAACACATCATTTGGATTATCCTCTGGGAACCATGAATGTCTTTACAAAATATCAAGGCAATCTATCCAATAATAGTTTAGATATTTCAGTCCAAACTAAAGTGGGTTGGCCCAACCACACAACCCTGCTTGTGTGGCTAAAAGTATAAATGTGTTATTATTCTGACATTAAACACATAAAGTTCTGATGATGTAAAAAGTTGCCTGGGCAACAATTTTCACAGTTCTTCCCTGGAAGACTTAGATATTCTGTGTTTATGTAAGCTGCGAGTGCAATCATAGTGCAAGTATTACCGTTCCTCCAGCAGTCAAGCTCAGCCTCGAGTCTTTGAACAGTCTCCTTCATTGACCTGTTCTTCTCCTTTTCCTTTTCGTACTTCTTCTTCCACTGCTCTGCTGTGAGCTCCAGGTTCACGGATACTGTATTTCTAATGGTCTTGGCTCTAATTGGAGGGTTGCAGGGAGAAACAGTAGAAAAGGGAGAAAGGGAAGGAAACAGTGTGAGGGTAGGAGGGTGAGAGGAAAAGAAAGAAAGCGTGAGAGAACAGCAGGCAATAGAGAAACTGTCAACAAGGGTATTTCAGCACTGGCCGCTCATTGAAAATGGTCTTGCATCTTATTAATTGGTATGCAAATTGGGTTTCTGCCAACTGTGTTTGATGGTGCATGAAGGGAGGGGGAGGTATACGGAGCCAAGAATTCATAAAATGTAAAAACGCTTCAGACCTCTTGAAACATATTCTCATCAAAATACAGCAATCATACAATTCATAAGAGGATAGAGTACTGTATGTGCCTAGAAATATTTGCTAAATTTTGACGCAAATAAGTGGCGTCACGGAGTTGAAACATTTATGATGCTACAGCTGCTGCACTCAGCCCTCAGCTGTGAATTTCGCATCAGTGGCTATCACTTAATTTCACACTCCAGTGACAAAACACTGTTGTCCTTATTCATTTATTCTCAGATATTAGCAAGACAATTAAACCTCAGGTGACAATAAAGTTAATGTTCAATAAAGTGGGAATTTCTCATTTATGTACTGCATGTATACACTATGTACCCAAACATCCAACCATAGAATCTATATTTTTAATAGTAATTAAAACCCTAATATAAACCCTATCCTAGACACTAAATTTCAGTAACCTGCTTTTAATGCTGTAGTTTACCCTGAAATATAGTCACTTGATATGTTGATAACGCTGAAATATCCAAATAGAGTGACAAAAATGTGTTTAATATTGTGTTACAGTATTTTTGGTGTCATATTGATTTTAAGAAAGAGATAAATCGTAAATCGTTCAACAGCAACTGTGGCTGACAGAGGGAGATAAGAGACCAAATTCTCTGTTCAGTAACATTCAAATATCTGCTGTTGTCATGGCTCCACCGTGCTCAGTGTTGTCCCTGGTAATTCTGGGGTTTTCACCTCCCTCTTCTGTCTTGTGCTGTCTCTGTCGCTCTCTCTCTCTATATGGAGGCCGTGGCTGTCATCTACACATCACCCGCACCTGTCTGCAATCAGTGAGCACACCTGTCATTCATCAACTCATCATCCTGCAGTATTTCTACCCTGGTTTTCCACCCACTCATCGCCAGATCATTTCTTCAGTTTGTGCGGTAGCCTTAGTGATTTTTCTCCAGTCTAGTCAAAAAGATGTTTTTGAATGTTTTGTTCAAGCCATAATCCTGTTGTCCTGTGCTTCAGGTTCATGCTAATCCTCCCCACACTCACCCGCTCCTCTTCCACCTCCCCCTTCTCAACTCAAATAAACCAGGTGAGTTTCATCACGTTCATGTCCTGCGGGTCCCGCTGACATGTCACTGCTGTGGCTTGTGGCTTCTGTCAATTTGTGCAGTCATACATTATTTATTTCAACCAACTCTAATGTCAATCTCTATTCAAGGAATTCATTGGTAGAGGAAAAAGGCTGGAGATGTATAAGGAGGCTTTTTCAAGATCTTTCTTTCCATCTATGGGTGTCTTTGCATTGACAGTGAGCAATAGGAGTGGAGAGCTGGCAAGCAAACCAGATTTCTGTTTCTATGAGAGCAGCCCCTTTAGATTAGAAATGATGCACTTTAAGCAATCCCAGCACGATCAGACACCAAGCTGCAACACAAACCCTGTCTCCAAAAGAAGGCGTGGGTGTCAAAAGGCGTCAAAAGCAAAGTTGGAGGCAGTAATATGTGAGCAGCATACCCGAGTTGAACACACACAGTGTTTCAGCAGAAAAACATCCCAGCAGCTGAGCAAGACAGAAATGTGTGTTGTGCTGCACAGTGCAGCAGCCCATGGCTACTTAGTATGGAAGCACGTTACCGTTGGCCAAACATCAAGGTGGATTTAGTCTCTGCATCATTGTAGCTGGAGGGAGAGCAACAGATGAACATGGTGGTGCGACAGTTTCCGCCCAGTGAGTCCTGTAAGATGCGAGTCATTTTACTGTCACGGTACGGCACGTGGGATTTCTGCAAAGAGATAGAAAGGGAAAAAGAAAGGGAATCAAAGATGGTGAGAAAGGCATAAAAAGACAGAAGAGGATTAAAAGGCGGCGGAGAACATTCTGAATTGGTGTTCCACCATGTACATGACTTTTTTTTCAAAAACAAAAAATATGTGCTGTGAGCATCAGCACAGAACAAAGAAAGAAGATTTCTCTCTGTGTGCTGCATCATTGACAGTATTGGCTTTTTAACCTTTGCAACGCCTTCAAAAAGACTGTCCTTGCCCAATCAATAAAGAATGAATTTATGAAAGATTTGTGAGGCATTTACAGTCTGTGAGCCTTTCCATTTAATGAGGGGTTCTTAAGAGTTATAGAGTTATATAATACGAGGTGGTAAATGTTTTAATTACAATGATGGTGAGCTTGGAAGGACTATAGAGTTGGCAGAATGGATCAAGTGGGTGAATATACTGGTTGCTTATATGGAAATAAGTTACCTGTTACTGTAGCAGCATTGGGGATTATGGGTGAGGGGATAGAACCCTAGCTAAAATGTAACTGCAGCATTCATCCAAACCAACTACAAGACAAGAATGTAAATATGGGAGGATTCTACAAAACCCCGAACTATGGGCAACGACAACGTTGTTTTTACCTCTAGTACCAACATTTGTTTTGCTTTCTAGAAAATCTGTACATGGCAAATGTAGTATGATTAAAATTAGGGAAAGATTGAGGTCATGGCAAATAAAATATGCTTAAAGGAATAGTTAGACATTTTGGCTTATTTGCTTTCTTGCCGAGAGTTATATGAGAAGACTGATACCTTTATCTAATTCACTGCTGCCTAGACTCAATATTGTAAAACATATTGCTTTGGCAGTACGTATTAGGTATCTGTTAAAAACAAACAATTAACAGGAAAAGCCTTAGGCAGCTAGATACATTAGAGGCCTGATAGATAAGAAAGACTGCAGATCCACTGTACCGTTCCCTCAGCCAAGGCTGAGATGACGTTCCCCAAGGCCGACAGAGACTTGTTGATGTTCTTGGCCTCATCCAGCACTGCTCCCTCTGCACCTGTCTTACTGACCTGACACAAATAGACACATATAGTAGGAATTAGTTCATACAGTACTGTATATTAGCATAAAACACCTTTTATTTTCCTGTGATGCTTTATTTTACAAGTTCTGTAGTTTCTTTTAATGAATTTATTAACTGTAAATTCATATGAAGGAAATGACTATGTAATTTGGTAATAGATATACAGAAACTACAATGTTCAGTTGGTAAACTTTCAATTATAATTAATTGCTAGTTTAACCGCATCTTTTAATGAGTGCACAGCATGAACGTGCAAGAATGTGAAACTTGCGTACATTACACTTTAAGAGGAGAGACACACCACATTGTGTCATAATCGTCATGGGATACAATTATTAGCAGTAAGATAATGAGGAGTTTAATTATAGAGGCGAGCAAGTTGTCCTATCAAAGCCTTGTGTGGAGCATGCACCAGCTTCCAGTTCTTCAGTCAATAACATATTGTATTAAAGTATAAGAAGTTGTTGGAGCAGAACCATTTCTTCCTAACATCCCCAGGGATGACCAAGACAACTTACAGATGCAGCATCAGCACTTATTAGCTACAAACCACGGCCGTCAGCATCTATCCAGACTGTATGGCCATCTACTACTCTAAGCACACACTATTGTATATTTCACAACAACACTGGACTACATCCAGGAGCCAAGGGTTACATTCGACTGTGTCTGTAATGTATTTTCTATCTGTTTTGACCTATGTCCTGGAGATAAATTGTTTTAAACATGGTGGGTTGAGGCGAGCTGACTCAGATTTCACCTAAAAGGCCTTGAAAGATGGGAACAATTAGTAGTTTGTGGCTCTCCTCAATTTGACCTCTGCCTTAGCTAAAACGTTTTGTAGAGCTTATCCAAATGGAGAAAAGACATGTGTAAGAGTTTATTATTTTTCTGAAATTATTTTGTAATAGTTTCAGTGGAGCCGATTGGATTATGGTTCCAGTGTTACAAAAATCCTGCTGACAGTAAATCTTTATTGCAGAGCTTATAGCAGTGTGAAGCCCTGCTTTTAATTATTTAGTGAAAATACCCCATTCATCCTACCTTCTCACTACCAGCAAGGTCAACCAGGTACAGCTTCCCACACAGTTTCTGCTCTGTCTCCACGTGTTCTTGTTTGATGTTTATCAGGAAGATGCTGTGACTGCGGGAACTGTGCTCATTCATGTCTGAAGAACGAGGAGAGGAGAGGCTCTAATTCAGACTCCTTATATATAATGTCATTCAATTAATTATTTCGCATAGACTGAGTTGTTAAGCGAGATATTGCACCTCTTCATGCCTTTCTCACCTTTGCACCTTAATATCATGATAACTGTGAAATAAATCTGACATGAAATGTCTGACTGTGTGTGTGTGTGTGTCAGAACATCATGAAGATCAACAGTGTGACTCACTGGTGACGGCAACGTGACGGTTGGCCTTCCCTTCATCTATCACATCCATCACTTCCTCTGGGCTTGTGACAAAGCGCTCTGTGCA
This sequence comes from Gadopsis marmoratus, assembly GCA_036023855.1. NCBI lineage: Eukaryota > Metazoa > Chordata > Actinopteri > Centrarchiformes > Percichthyidae > Gadopsis > Gadopsis marmoratus. Next base: position 62,791 of record JAVQJF010031497.1, read on the forward strand.
GCCCTTAGTGAAACAAAGACGTGTGCACAAACATACTGTATCTGCAAACAAATGCTTCCATATACACACAAATATTTGTCTGAAAAAGTACAGACACATAATTTTGTACAAATATGACAATAGTCTGACATTTGTTTAACTTAAAATTAGTATTCTCAAACTTTAAAGCAGACGTTCGACATTTTTGTGAAATACGCTAATTCGCTTTCTGGCTTAGAGCTATGTTAGCTAGATGAGAAGATTGACAGTACTGAAGGCTACAGCCAGAAGCCACTTAGTTTATATCTCAGCACAAATGCTGAAAAAAGGATATTAAACAAATTACATATAAGATGTTAAATAATGACCTTAAGAGGTGCTGATAGGCAGATTTTGACAGAGCCAGGATAGCTGTTTCCCCTTGTTTCCAGTATTGGTGTTAAGCTAAGCTAAGTGAATCGCCTTAGTTATATTTTAAAGACAGATATCTAACACTCCACCAGAAAACGAATGGGCGTATTTCCCAAAATGTCAAACCACTCTTTTAGCATACACTCATAACACAATCTATATCAACATAATAAAGGGAGAGAAATAAACCTCAATCATGTCAAACCGCCGATGACTCACCTTCACATAAGGAACTCTGTGTTTGTCTTCATGCACTGACAGGTTGGTTTTTGTCACTAGGGTGTGAGGGAAAATAAGGACAGGGGTCACTGTGTGCCTGTGTGTGCAAATGAGCATCTGCATGGAAATGTGGGTTATTGCTCTTGGCACGACTATAATCAGAGCTGGCTATGTTCCCTTCATATATGTGAGTCAGACTGCTAATGCGATGTGAAAGAATATGTGAGGATCTAGCTACGAATGTTTTTAATGGGGCTGAACTATTTTTGCCAAAGTCACTGAGAGGTTAAGCAGATGCCGTCGCTAATGTCAACGAACAAAAAATAAAACGGCAAAGCCACTTATTGGCCCCAGTGCCTGCATTAGTCATTTCACATTTGAAAGTCCTAAAAAAAGTCGATAATAATTAAATTTCACCAGATTGCAGAGGAAGTTTTTTTTCCGCTGGGGTCTTTGTGCTTGTGCGTGCATGTGTGTGCGTTTGTGTGTTTTTTCACCCTACAGTCACATTTTCTCTTTGCAAACACCTCCACAGGGTGTTGTTCTCTGTGCTCCCTCGATCCATCTCGTTCGTTGTGGACTCTTTTTTTGTCCATTGCTTTTTTTGTTCCTCAGCTGCTGTGAACGCCGCTGCATACAGATGGAGGCTTTCACCGCTGTCTCTGCCTCTATTAAAGATGTAATCACAAGGATGCTGCCTACAGCTCCCTGTCCGGGGCCTTTCCATCATTTTACACTGGTTATATAGCTCAGTGATAAGACTATGAACTGCACTGTTGTGGTGCTTCTGTGTGTATAATGCACAAACCACAAAGCTTTATTGTCTGAAGCAGAAAAACATAAAGGTAAAGCATCATGTTGTTTACTTGTTCAAGTGAACATCTTGAGTTTTTAGATTATAACTCACACGTTATCAAAACTCACAATTACAATTACCAATTACCATGACAACCAAGTATGTAGGTTTTGTTTCAGAAGTGGGGTTTGTGTGCGTGTGTGTGTGTTTAATAATAACAAAACGTACAATGCAATGTCAACCTCAGTATTGTTAATGCACTAACAGTACTGCCTTATTTTTGAGTGATGTTCAATGTTAGCTTATTTTTTTAGGATAAAATTACCTTAGTTGCAAATAAAAATGCAGATTGTTTGGGGGGTTTTTACCCAAAAAATATACAAAGTTTAAGTACTTTTTTCAGCCCTGAGATACGTCTGCACTCTCATCCTCCATCTGAGAGGTGAAAAACAGGGCAAAATAAGTCCACAAACCTCTCACTACTGCTCGTGAAGCTTAAAATGAGCATGTTCACATTTGGGATTCAGGATTTTGGCAGCTAGATAGTAAGAGGACAATGTTTAGCAAGGTTTCAGTAAGAAAAACAATTTGAAACTGTAAACATGGGGGGGAGACATAAATAGTCTTTTTAAAAGTGCCACCCATCCCAAGTGGAAATTACGCCCTTGATATCCTCATTCACTGAGGTGTAGCTATAAGGGTTTGCATTTCCAACTCTATACTGCAAGAAACCTGTACAGTGTTAACGAACGTGTGTTGCGTTTTCACTGCAAGCCGTATGTTCAGTGGATAAACACACCATCCAGCAGGTCCCGGATTTTATCCATGTAGATCTCAAAGTAGGAGACCTGCAGGAAAACAAAAAAGATTGGGGCAGCTGAACTTTGTAATAAAGGGGAATGACAGAAAAAAATAAGTGACACAGATAGAGAAAGGATGTAATGGATGCTCAATGTGCAAATATGCAAAATGATGTTCCAGTAGTCTGTCCTCCTCTGGGTCTGGCGAGGTGTTTTCCTCTATTAGAAGACTGTGTTGTAGAACTACAAATACTGCAGGATTTTCATGGTTTATATATCATGATTTATTGATGCTTGGCTGATTCCACTCAGCCCATCCACATGAGAGTTACATCAGAGGCCCGAGCTGAATTCCCGCTGAATTAATCGTGTGCAAGAGCAAAACTGAGCATATACATCCCCGTGTATGAACTGCACAAATGTACGCTTAAACAGACACCCACATGGAAATTCACACCAACCTTTATGTGGAATTCGAGGTTCTCATACATGGCAAATATATGTTCGAAAATGTCCTCTGAGATCCGTGGGATGATTCCCATTCCCTGGGGATCATGAAGGTTTCCCTACAAGAACAAAGAGACCAGATAAGAACACGCGAGTGCAGTGCAGGATAAAATGCAGACCCTGGAACAAATTAAGTGGAGAGAAAAGTAAAAGAAAGGAGAGCAGAGAGGCGTTTGACTTGAAAAACTTAAAAAGGAACAGTGTTGTTTCACAGAGGTGTAAAGGAGGTTAAGATGACAGTGATGGTGGGAGATGTACTGTCAGGGTGAGCAGAGGAGGAGATACTCTATGAAAGAAAAAAGTGTGTGCTTGAGTGCCACAGAAAGAAGTTGACCTTTTTAATTATTTAGTGATACTGTACCTCCATGGTGTGTGTTTTTCCAGAGGAGGTCTGGCCATAGGCAAAGATAGTCCCATTGTATCCAGCCAGTACATCTATAATGTGAAAAGAAGAGAAAAAAGCATGTTAGAGACAGAAAAAACCCAAAGAGTGTTGCAATGTGAAAATTGAAGAATGGCCGGAAGAGTGCCAGACCAAAAACAAATCCGACAGAATTACAGATTTCAGCCAGACAGGTAAACAATAACACAGGAGGGCAGACAAGCCCTCAGACAAAGACAAATGTCTTTGACCTTTGCTCCACAGACAGATCAGACTCATAAAGCCTGTGTGCACTTGGAAGTACGTAGTATTTAAGCTTGGTTAGGTGCAGAACGACCTCTGTGGCTGAATACAATAAATAAACTCTACAGGTAGTGTTAAAGTCACCAGGAGGCACCTTAGTGAAGTACAAAGGAAGTATAGATATATTATTCTCTCCATTCATCCAGCAGGAGCCGCAGTGAAAACAACATTGCCGCACCAGTTGAGGTTATAAAGCAGCACACGGCTGAATGTCACACACAGTCTAATAAACGCCTGTGGTAAAAGTCAAACATAGATAAAGAAAAACACATCACCCTGAAAGGCCGGCTGCCACAGGTTAGCTGACCACAGACTAATCACAAAGGCTCTCAGCTGAAAACATGAGGCTCCCCTCTACTCCACTCTTGTGTTGCCTCAACTCTTGCAGCTCTCAGCTCAGCGACATGTCTTCCTTCTGGCCTCAGTGAGACCGACACCGAGCAACAAAGAATAAAAACAAAAAAAACCTGTCTCTGAAAGGAAATAAAGACAACAGAGACCACCACAGAGGCGTAACACAGAAGATAAGAGACAGAGAGGAAAGGCAGCATGAGTGTGAGGGAAAGACAGTGAAAAGGGCAAAGAAGGAGGCAGCAGAAAAGGAGAGAAAATGTAAACATGGCTATGTGTCTTCAAAAAAGCTCCCTGTTACCCTTTTGCCCCGACACATTTCAAATCTCACTTTTCATTCCATTCCTTCATATTGCTAAACCCCTAACCTTGATTTTTTTTTCCAACCCTGTGCTGTGATTCATCTCGCCTTTTTCTTTCATCCTCCCTCGGCCTGCAGGGTAATCTCGCACTCAATAAGTAATCTTTCCCACCAAATCAATCTCTTTTTCATGCTCCATCTAGAACTAGTTCAATGGGGTTCCACACTCGCTTTGAAGGTTACACAAAAACAAGACCCTAACGGGGGGGGGGAAGAGGTATAGAGATGCAGACGGAGGGAGGGGGGGAAGGAAAGATGATTTGACTCTTGAGGGTATTGGGTTTGTTTGATCTCGGGCCTTCCGGATACACCAGTCCCGCTGTGCTGTGATAAGCATGCATCTTGTTAATCATCAAGCATTTTGATGCTCATAGCTGTAGGTCGTGTGACTATATCATATCATGGAAATTGGTTTTCTCACTCCTTGTAAGGAGTTGCTAATGCATAGAGTCAGTCAATAGAGTGTAAACTGATGCAGCTGATAAGGGGAAGCCAAGGATACAGTGATTCAAGGCGTGTTGGCTTTCTCCCTCAGCTTCTGTGTCACTCACGCATCTTGGATGAAAAAGGCAAACCGTGCACGTGACTCACCTTTGACAATCTGCTTGGCGCAGGTGTTGTAGACCTGTTCCTGGGTGGTGTTAGTGGGGAACACCTGGTCAAACACGTACGACTTCCCCTGTGAAGGCCAACATAACACAGACACAGACAGTTTAGACAGTGTCTTGAATTACTGTCAACACCTCCCCCTGTGACTCACTGTAAAATCCTCCCTTGGAAGTTTGAAAAAGCAGAGCACAAGGGTGTGTGTGTGTGTGAGAGAGAGAGGGAGGCTTCACACATCATGTTTATCACTAAAACATTATGTAAAACCATATTGCCACAATAAAAATGTGCCACATCAATATTTCCTTTATGCACAGTGAACATGCTTTATGGACGGTGTGTCCATCTGTGTGTATTAGGCCTGAATAGCATCACATATATCACATTTAGAGACCCACCTGTCTCTTTTGAGAGGTATTCATCGTGAGTGCAAGTTTGCATCAAATTTTATTTGTGCTATTGAGAGGCAGTGGTTGTTTTGAATGAGTGCAGTGCAGCATAAAGCCTTGGGCAAAAGTCTGCACGACCTCAAGAGAGACAGAGAGAGAGAGATCACATCTTAGGTGAAGCCATTAGAGGCAGCGTTCAAGGACTTGAAGAGTGAAGTGATGGAGTGGAGAGGAGAAATGGAGTGGACGAGTAGAGCAGAGGAGTGGAAAAACAGAGATGGCAGAAGAAAGCAGATGACCTGAAACCAATGACTGAATGTGGGAAAGACAGTATGAGAGAAAAGACCCTAACCCACAAAGACTGGAAAAAAACAGTTTGTTTTTCTGACTGAAGCAGGTCTTATGTCAGTTAACCAGGCTGTCAGACAGCAAACCGGAAACCAAGCAAGTTAGCCAACCAGCTAACTGTATGTAGATATACATACTGGATACTAAACTGCATACTACTAAACCTTTCCATGCAAGTTAGAGACCTTATTGGCATTTTTATCTTTATTTGATATTATGACATTAAAGAGAAACAGCAAAAAAAATCATGTTCCAACCGGGAATGTCATGTAACCACCCGGACACAACGATTTATTTCAGCCATGTCTCTTTCAAGCCTGCACAAAGGCTGCAGACTTCTCAAACGGTACTCCATCCTATGACGGACAAAAAAGGTTTATTATGCAATCTGGATGTACTGTATAATGGACAGGATTTATATTGACCACAAGCCAACAGTTGTACATAAGCAAAGCATTAAATACATACAAGCTCTCTGTTAATGCCCATGTACTAGGAAAGGGAAGCTCATTTTCCTATGGGGGAAAAGCATTATTACTGCTATTATTTTTAAGATAAAAATAAACTATATTGATCCAACGGGAAGAAGGATTAAGCAAAACAAAAGTTGGGGATTTAAGCTGTTCCAACGTGGGAAAAAGGAGAGAGAAAGTGAGAGGAGCTCCTGCAAGCTGCCGCACACAGTGCACCATCTTGCACTTCGATTGGTTTTAATATGCTCACCAATTGCCATGCTAATGCTTTTTACTGTTAAATAATCTACTCTGAAGAAAATGGCATTTGAGTCAGTATACATTTGTTGTACTTCCCTTTACAATCACGGCTCTAAACCGTGATTATGTCTGCACCATCGGTCGGGCATAACCTACACCAATAATCCCCTGCAAGGTATTACATATGGGCCGCGCTGCCTCTCAGCCTTTTAAATGACACATTCAGCAACAAGCTAGACACAAAATCCCAATGCACACAAGTTTGTCAGTGGCTTGAATAACAAGCTCTCTTAATCAATTAAGTTTATCTCATAATCATGATGACAAGCACATTAATTATGTTGGTTTTTCAAGTCACATTCAATTTTAACACTTTGCCTTTATCTGTCAGACGTTCCACCATTGTAGGGAGTACAAATCATGCAGTAAATATTTTATTGTTCACATGATCAATAGTGAATTATGAGGAGTGATGAAAAGTCAAATTTTACCAATATTGTACACAGGCCGAACGCAGTAAGTACACAACCAGCTAACAAGAACGAATTTGAAGCTTTAAGGCTACTGTCAAGCTGTTTAACAGAAACCTCAATATACAGTGTTTACCAACAAAATTATTCTTTTTTAGCTTTTTTTGTCCATTTGAACAAATAAACTAGAATAATAAATTACTCTAGAGATTTAAATATGTAATTTAAATGTAGCTTAACCACACCAAATCACAGTAATTCCACTGGAGCCAGTTAACTGCTACTCTGCTAAGCTAGACTAATTAGATTTAGCAAGACGTGCATTTCTATGACATTATATTTTTATATTGTACAACCTATGTCAGATGTTGGGTTCAACAGGTTTTGACCAGTTTTATCTTGCAGGGCAGTGTTTTAATTTGACTTATCAAACCATTTAAAAGTTTTAGAGCTGTTGCGGAAAATCAGGCAGCATTACTGGAGACTAAAATGATGAGTGGGAACATTTCTACAATGACCTTCCACTTCAGTTCGAGCTTTGCATTAAATAATTTGTTTGTGACAGAGGGAGGAGATTTTGTGTATTTTTCTTCCATTTCTTAATAAATCGATCTGTGTAGCTGTAGCTGTGTTCAAGTGCTGTAATCACATCTGCAGATACACACAAGCATCCGATCAGAACTGACTCTGTTCTCAATGAGCCATTTGTAATGCAACACAGTGCATGCAAGAAAACCACACTAAATAACAGAGAGGAGGGGGAAGTCATGATGTGGTCTTCAATGGGGTGAGTAAAATGAGTCCGTTATATAAGCTGGATGAAAAACAACCCTTTGCCAATCATTTGTTCTGCTGACTCCATCGTTAAAGCACTAATCTGCTCCTGTGCTGCACAAATAATAGCATAAATGTAGACATTCTGTAAGCTCCCTATCTGCATGTCCATCTCTCTCTGTCGGACCGGCTAGGTATAGAAACACATCCTTGTTTGTGTGTTTGTATTATTTAACAGATGTCTTTTCAATTATGTGCATGCACGCTCATATAGAATTCTGGAATGGGAAGCAAAGTGCGTGTGCATGTGCGAACATGTGTGTGTGTACATGTGCAGATAATGTATGAAATTATGCTTGTACATGCAGACATTTTTCATGGCTCTCAGCTTTGTGTGCGATGTCAAACACCCACATGCCCTGTCCAGCCTGCAATCTGCTGCTGTCTGCCAGGAGACAAAGAAAGCGGTGGGTTGCAGGCAGAGAGAAAGAGAGAGAGAGAGACCAAGAGAAGGAGAAAATTAAAAACTGCGCTAATCAACAGAAACATTGAGAATCATTGGCAGTGGGCAAAGAATAGCTGAAAAACAAGACTGAGCTGAACAGAACCAGCACAAGGAAAGAATAATCAGTGAGGAGTAGTGACGAGAGTGGAAAAATAAGGGCATAATCAGCATATTTACAACAAAAAGAGAGAGTGAAATACAATCAAGATCATAAACGACAAATAGGCGAGGTGGAGAACATACAACAAGAGAGATGATCGACTGAAGGCAAGAAAATGGGTTAACAAGAGCCTGAACATAAAAGAGAGGGATGAAGGGTTGCAGTGGCAGCAGCTGTTGAATTTAGATGAAGGTCTTCTGGTACACAGGGTTTAAGGCCCTTGGGACCAAAGAGGCCCCCTAATCCACCCGAGGGCTTGGCATGTGTCTCACAGGCACACACATACAGCACACAGACATATTAGTCTTGTACTTATGTATGTCTGCAAACAATAACTTTCCATGAATGTACTAATAAGTCTTAAGAGGTAAACGACAAAGCATGTTGTTTGTCAAAGCAGTCCATCATAGACCTGCTAATGATAAATGCAAACCACTGTCATTAGTTTTCATGCGAAGGTGCATTGGAGCTTTTTCTTTTAAGAGGAAGATGCATCATCAACCCCAAAATGAAAAGCAATCAACTGTCCAATCACAGCTTTGGGGATGGGACCACGGAGCGGAGTTTATCGGCGCTGACACAAGCTGATGGCAGTCATGACAGATGGCCGTTCACATTGAAACAGTTTCGTGTGGGCCAGCCAGCTGGAGGGACACTACCATCAACAGTACATGTAGGTACATTTGTCACTGACTGTCTGCAGTTGTAAGGGATGGATTGCAGCAGGCTGTACAATCAGAAGGTTAGAGGGATCTTCTTGGCTGAATTGATGGCTTAGCTAATTGGCTAGTGCTAGCTAGCTGATTTCTATTAAAACAGGCATTTAAATTCTTCCATAGTACATAATGCACAGTGGTGCTGGGAGCTAAATGCTAATGCTTGATACAGATAATGGCTGAGGATGATGGGAATGGCATTCAATTTGCAAGTATTTGGTCATAAATGTATTAAAAGTATTGGACAAATTAAATGTCAACCTCATGGTGGTGATGCGTGAAACTTTGACCTGCTGCGGGTGTTACATGAAAAGTCATCAGGACACATCCTCTGGTCACCAAAGGTATCTGTACCAAATTTCATGGCAACCCATCCAATAGTTTTTGAGACATTTCACTCAAAAAGTGAAATGGCAAAAGTGGCACTAGACAAAAAGTCAGTCTGTCACTAAAGTCAGTAGGATAGAACCCTTGGGGTCCAGATTTCAAAAATCTATCCAATAGGTGTTCAGTCTAGACCAAAGTGGTGCACCAACATTGCCATCCTTACAGCCATGTCACTACAGTGGCTATTAATCTACTAAAACTACTTGATTAAAGGTACCATGGGAGGTTTTTGACCACTAGTGGTGCTTTCGAGCAATCTTTTGATCAGTGTTTGTGTCTTGTGCATGAGTGACACGATACACACTCCTGCTGCCAGATTCGCTTTGTTCCACCTGTTGACAGTTGGCGAAGGTAATGTACCAAAAAATGTAGCAGCATGCCAGGAAAGGCAAGAAAGAAGAAGACTGCTACAGTAGCTTTCAAACATGTATGTGAACAATGCAGTTTCCAAATATTGAAAACGACTGGCTTTACTTATTTGTAAGGCGTCACAGATACACTTGATGTATTTTGGTGAAAGCAAACATAACTTTGTTTACAAGAAAACTCCACAGGGCACCTTTAAGGCTAAGGAGAGATCGTGGTCATGGTTAAAACAAATCAGCCATGGGAAACCAACATTGACTGTTGTTGGGGAGTCAGGATGCAAACAACACTCTCCGATGTCAAGTCACACACCAGCCACCCCAACCTCCCTCCTCAGAGGTTTTGCACTATCATTACCTCACGCTACATCCACCTTTGCTTCTGACTTACAACAGGTATTACTCACACGGTCACAACATAACTCGTTTGAAGTGTTTGTACAATTGACCAATGCAGATCATTTTTCTGGTGAGGCCAGTTTCGAAGGTACAGTCACAATATTCACAAGAGAAGGCTAAAATGGAAAACAACTCCCACTGCATATGGTGAATATTTGTGACAGCCAATTGTTGCTGCGAGGGACCAGTACTTTCCAAAAACACAGGCAGACACGCATACATTTAGCTCCCATTCAGAGACATTCAATTCTTGTCACATCTGTCCTCTCCATCTAGTTTCACACCAAAGTGTTCCTCCCACTAACCAGGAGATATATAGTTAAATATTTTAAAGGCAAAGCTGGATGGGATGATAAGAAGATTAGGCATCTGTTTCTCCTCCTCCTCCTCCTCCTCCTACACATTGGTGGGCTGACAGTCACTCAGGCTGGTGGCTGCTCACTTTTTGCTCCATTGCTCGTATGCAGTGGTTTGGTGTTGGTGTGTAAGCTCGACTGAGGGCAGAGGAAGAAAAGGTTGAGGGGTCTTCTTTTCCCCTATCACTCTGTGTGTGTGTGTGTGTGTGTGTGTGTGTTGGCTTCTGACAGTCTCTGTATCAGTCCTCTCCCCCACAAACTCATCAACTCTCCTCGTTCTCCTCACACACACAAATACACAGCCAGACTGACAGGATAGAGGAGCTCAGGCTGCCAGTGTCTCCATCCGTCAAGCTAATCAAGCTTCGAGCCCTAGATAACAGCATCATTAGCGATTCTCTCGACAACAGAAAACCCCTCACAACTGCAAAAGCTCCAGTCCCACAATATTACTGAACATTACTGTATTTCCTAATTCACTGTGCTGACAAGTCTAAGCAGAGTCTACTGGCACAGTGCCTCGAGGACAAAGCTGCTGTCACTGCCTCAGATATACAGCAGTAAAGACTGAATGCCGAGATGGGATGGTGTTATTTTTTTAGTTGTCTTGCAGCTATCTTGTACTTATCACAGCAATTTCTGTAGCTATTTTACTTAATCACTTGCTTAGGGAACCGAAGTTTACCACCCAACATTACATTGCTAATAATTTCACTTATTTTGCTGCATCAAGTTGTTTGTTAAAGATCCACACATTAAAGTAGAGCAATTAGTGCCCCATCAAAGTGAAATGCGCTGCATAATTTATTAGGATGAGTGAGAGAAACAGGAGACCTTGGAGTACAAAAGAGAGAAAAGGGAAAATTTTGCTTTGTTCACTGAGTTTCAGACCAGAAAATAGGAGCAACATCACCCTACCAATGGATGTTAGGGGAGTGAGAAAAAAGAAAGATCCGGAGCCACATTGACATCCAGTTGAGGAAAGTGAGACAGACAGAGTAACTGATTGTGAGAATGCAAATCATGACAGATGAACTGAGATGGCAGAAAAGACAGCAATAAACATGCTGAAAAATCTTTTTTTTATTAAATTCTGAGTGTGTGTGGAAAATGTGCCACTGCAGCTCGACCTACCTGTCATTCAGGGCTGGATATTAAGCCTCGATGTAGCTTTGGTACACACACACCGAAATGTGTCCGTAGCACAGAGTATCAGAAACTGTCAAGCGCCAGAACTTGGCATTGAATCAAATTGTGAATACAACACTGACATATCATCACCTTTTAAGCAAATAGTTGCTCTATTATACATCCAGTTATAAAGAAACAGTATAATTCATTTGGAGTTGTGTTTCTGGCCAAATATAAGTCCATATTCACTCTTTATTAGCTCTGTTTTTGGTGATCTGCTACCCACCTACTCTTGAGGAAAATATCTGGCTCTTTAGCTGTTAAATGCTTCACTATGTTCACCAGCTGGTTGCTAACTGTGTCTGTCTGCTATTTGGTATTGAGCAGGTGGTGTACTGTGGGTTTTTAGAGCTTTCTTGCTGAGAACAGCTGCCAGCGGTAGCCAAGACAAGCACTATGAGAGTGGTGACAATGACCCAAAACAGTAATGTTGTGGGTCAGACAGCTAAACAATGAGCAGAAACTCACTATAAAGTTCATTAAAGGAAATGCATTTTGCCAGTATGTCAAAGTACTCCTTTAGAGTGTCAAAAGTTCCATAACTGAGAAGAAAGCTGATGAAGAAAGCATCTAATAAATTGACTTTATTAGATGCTTGGGCAAAGTTCTCATGCGCCATTTGAGAACGCCGGGTAATATTATTAAATGAGAAAAGAAGGTATTATAGAAACACTTGTTTATACCTCTGAAAGTAAGGTATCGGAAAAGGTATCATTTTGGTATCATATCGGCACTAGGATCTCAAACATTTTAATAATACAGCCCTACTCGCTCTTTATCGTGTGGAAAAGGGCTAACACAGACATGTACACCCAGGAGAGCCCAGAACAACCTCTAACAGCAAAGCACACAGAAAATGATACCCAGTTCAAATAGACTGTAAATGCACATAATCCAGAGACTGGGAGAATAAAGATGATTGAAAGAGATGGAGAGTCGGGGAAGAGCAAGAAGGAGAGAGGAAAACATTTGTCAGCGGTGACGAAGACACCTCATCACCTGAGTGACTCCTCCAGTGCTCGCCTGGAATGTCATGTTTGATTGGACCTCCAGCCTTCACATGCCTTCCAGTTATTTGGAAATTTTATAGAAATCCCACAAAACCTAGACATGAACCTTGACAAAGAAATGAGTTGTCTAACACAAACTGGGATCAGTACCCTCAGCCTGGAGCCACAAGCTTCGATCACAGACTGAGACAGTCTGAGGGCCCAGCTTTTACCTGTCGTCCCTCTCAAAGGGAATGTCAAAGTTAATACCTGAGGTCTTGAAGTCATTACCTCCCCTTCAGCCACCTGCATTCAGCTCAACCTGCGTATAAGTAAATCCAGTCAAAATGAAGTGTAAAATAATAAAAAGGGATGCATGCTTACTCCTGACAGCAGCTTTGTCTCTGTCTGTGCTGCTTAGGCACAACAGGGAGAAAAGCCAAACACATTTAGCATTTAATACTGAGGAAATCTTGTTTTTCAGGCGTGCAAGCTTACCTTAAAAAAGCATCGTGCCTAAGTGCTAATATAGCTCTGAATGTGTAAAATAATCCAATCAACACTTACAAACACTGTGGGAATAGACAGCGCAATCGTTTATCACAAGTATAATTTCATCTGAATGCTTTCTTGTTAAAAATGGGTCATATACCGTTTGTGAGATGGAATTTAGATATATCACAAAAACTTGTACTATTGGCCCTCTCTTTTTCAGAGTGAAGCCATGTCAAGAAAGACAGCTCTCAACCGAGCCATTGATCCCTCTGTAACAGTAATTGAATTGGTACATAAACCCATGAGCCGACTGCATCGACTGAATTTAGGGGAGACGTAATGCTCCAAATGAAATTATAATGCAGGCAACTTATAATGCAACAAATGCAGACATCGCAAGCTCTCTATGCCAAATTGAAATAGAGGTTTTGTGTGGTCCTGCTCCACAGTTCCAATTAAATCTGAATCCAGAGCCTCGACACTGTGACTGATCCTCAAAAGCACAAAGTGCCAGAGGAAGACACATGCAGTAATCCAACAACTATGCCAACGAGCTGCGTCACACCATTAGCTGTTAATGACAGCATGTGCCAGAGAATGAATAATAAATTTGACCATAAAAGGGTGCGATGGAAGAAGCCATAGAAATATGGAAACATAAGCACACATTTCAACTTGTGTACGCTGGCAGCAATTATTAAAACCAGTGAAGCAAGGGAAATGGCTGGGTGGAAAATGAAGCAATCCAAGAGCTAGTAGTGAGCAATAATTTAAATTTGCTGTAAAAATCAACAATGCGATTATGAGGATTCTCTTTGTAATTCAGCCGCAACTAATGACAGAGCTGTGCAGCGAGGTAATTTGGATAATAAAAGGCCTCTAGAAAAATAAAAGTGAACGGTATATAAAATGTAATTAATTAGGAACTCTGGGAGATAGAAAAGGTGGAGTAAAAGAGAGAAAAAAAAGCCAGTGTGTTGTGATTATGGATGTGCCTACTGGGACTCACAAAGAAACAGCATCATGGAACTGTAGCCTGAAGAGGTGTTTCTAAAAATCTGGGCTGAAAAGATTAAAACAAGCCTGAAATTTATGTTCGCCAAGATTTTCCAAGTCTCTGTCATGTAATGCAGTTTGAAAAAAATCCTAAATGATATTAACCTAGATTAAAAACAGTGAAGGAAAGTATTTTTCCCCTGACAGAGAATGAAGAAAACACAGGAGTGAACTAGAGTGTCAGATCGATAAACTGAGTTTTGATTAATTGAAGGAAACACAAGTCCTGGGCATGCAGAGGGCAGGGGTGCTCCTTTCATCTCATTGGGATTTCCTTGCTTCCCCACTACCATGCTAATATTGCACCAGCTGCTTGGCGCCTTGGCATGTGCACACACACGTGAGGGAACATGTGCAGTTGGTTACGGTATACTGCCCACAGACGCCGAGGGCTAACATAGAGACCAGGCAGCATCCTGGGCAGGGCCCTGGCTAATGAGGAGAGGATGCTCCATTAACGCTCCCCGGAGCTGAAAACCTGGTAGTCACAGCCCACTTCTGTCATGAAGGGAGAGGAATGGGCAGGAAAAGTGTTGACGAACTGGCACAAGCTTATCTAACCTTGGCATGTGTGCACGCTGAGTAAAAATAAAGATAAGCTGAAGGAACTGGCAGCTAATATGCTGCTAAGTGTGGCTGCTGACTAAATTGGTGTCAGCGTAATGTTAATATCGGGGGGGAAATGAGAGGGACAGCTGGCAGCGCTCATTGGTATGGAGAGCGGGTAGATAGATTAGGTCCTTTACAGTTTAAAATAGTACAAGGTGGCCATGAAGTAGCAGTGATTAGAATATTGATTTCACTATATAAATGCACCAAAATGAATCCCAGCGAGTCTGAATCTCTGGGCTGACTGCCGCGAAGTGAACCTCACCAAAGTCACTTACATCCCTTACAAGAAGCACACAGGACCTTCTCCCTTGACGCCGTTCAAACCTGCTAGAAGCCTCTACCTAACTTAATGGGACGACAGACGAGGCTGAGCTTCTTCCCTCGCGTCTTCCTCCAAACTGCTGCTGAGTCATGGGCAAAATGACCGGCAGAATCATTACGCCGTGAAACGCAGCTAGACAAGAGAAAAATACAGTGAAGCGTGTCTCGAGGAAGAGAAGAGCGACAGAAAGAGGGTGAGGGTGAGATGAGGCCTGATCTGAAGTGGTAGCTGCTGTGATGGCGGTGTCCAACGGGAAAAATGAGTGCAGAGCTTGACCCTACACAGCAGTCTCATTACGCTGCCTAATTGGGTGTGTGCACTGCAGTGATACAATTACAGCACTAAAGCATGCGCAGGGGCAAGAATGACGGGAGCACTTTGGACCACCATTTCTGATTCTGTTTAAAGCCATTGCAAAGAAATATATTGGAGGAGAAAGCAGCTCAAATGGAACTATAAATAACAAAAGGCATGAGACAGGTAGACGACTTTACGCAGTGCCCGACATGCACTGTCAACAACAGCAGCTGTTTACTCCTCCTATTATCTACCTCGACGCCTAATTAAGAAAAAAATAGGAGAAGAAAAGAGAAATCAGCTCTCAGCCAAGGACAACAGAATAACAGCCTCAGCTCCATCAGAAATCCGACATCTTAGAAACGAAGTGGCCGCTGATGAATAATTGGCTCATTTTTAACCATATTACATGCCTATTTTCTGCAACAGTAGCACACCATATGATTGCAATTCATCTTCACGGGAAAGCTTTCAGAAGAAAATAAGTGCCTTCTTGTGAAAAGAGCAAAACCCAAATAGAAAATGGTGAGCTTAACTGCAAAATATCCTCTGCAAACCATCTGACAGACGGTCAGTATTCTTCCTGAAAATGTAAACAAAGTGTATTTCACAAGCAGTGAATGCAACAGCCTTTAACACCCTGGGGTTTATATAGTAGACATGTAAGCACACAGGGGAACAGCAGCCAGGGAAAGGTAATCCATAGAATTATAAATGGTGTGCGGAAAATAGAGAATCAATAGTTCTTTAATGCTCACATTTCAATTAGACTCGCTAACATACGAGATGGGACCCATTTCAACAAGTCCACCCTCCTCGCTATCAATCATGGCCAACAAAAGCAAAAAATCAAAAAGCTCCGTATGACAATGACATGATGTAGACGTTGGTGGCTTGATATAATGAGTGTTTTAAACTATAGTCAACACAACCACTCATTTACATGCAAGACTGACAGGGCAATGGCTGATAACAAACATAAAGATCAGACTTTTCTTGTTGTTTTTTGTATATGGGTCCAAAACTAAATCAGTCTAGTTTTGCTCTGCGATGCAGGCTCATTAAAACTGTACATTTAATGTTGGAAATCAATGGCCCATGATAAAAGGCACTTGAATTCTCGAGACACAATGACCTATAGTCATAGTCAGATACTGCAGAGTAAAATCCACTGTGGAGATTTTAAGCATTTCCTCTTGCTCGCACAAAATAGTTAGTGATGGAGAGGGATGTTAATAATCTTTGTAAACAAGCAATGTCATACTACCATACCCCCTTAAGTTAAACTCAGCCCCAGCACGCAGCTAAATATAATCACGAGGGATTGCAGCCAAATGAACCATAAAATGATTTCATTTTGGACAAAGGAAAATTATGCTGTTCATCCTCTTCAGTACTAGTGAGGCTCTTAAAACTCTTGCAGCTTAACGATATATAACAATCATGGAGTGAATAACACGGGTCTGAAATGGCAGTTCTTTCTTACAGACACATATCTTATCATCATATCCTGCCACTGGTATCATGCATATATGCATATAATCCATTTTTAATAAGCCCAGCCTGTGTAGGGCTCATATAGCACAAGCATGTGATATCTATATGGCATCGCCTGTGAGTAAGATAGAAAAGAATTTCATATCTTGCTGCGTCTGAGGCCGGCCATGATCATTTATTTATCCATAGAACTGAATCCAAAGCGTGATTCATCGTGGCCGTCTCTTTTGCCTGCCAGAAGATTAGGAGGGACAATCTGGCCCCTGTGATGCCGCATTATTCCAGACAGTGAAATACTACAGACAGCTGTGTCACTCCACTGTAGAGTGAACACAAAGGCCATGCCTTTGGGCAGTGCAGGCAGAGTAGTTATTACTGTCACACCGCCTCTCAGCCCTGTGGGGCTCCTCAGGTGGCCATGCGTGTGAGATGAAAAAAGACACGAGAAAACAAACTAATAGCAATAAACTCATTCGTTTTTGTGTCACACAGGTAGGGAATGTGACATATTGCTGTTGTTATTAAAATGAATCATGGGGGAAAATTGTGTTTCAATGTCTGAAAGGGCTTCAAAGAGCTGCTAAGAAACCCGACTGTCTATCTTAGAGATGTGCAGCAAAAATGCTTCCCTGTTCTACAAACACAAATATAATCTATTTCTTTTCTGAGCGAACATTTGCTATATTACTGGTTTCATGGCTGACTGAGCTGCCGTGATTGTGCTCCGTGCTCTCGTGCTTGTGCTGCTGCTGGTTTTTACGTGCTTGTTGCACTGCTTGTTGCACTGCTTGTTGCACTGCTTGTTGCACTACTTGTTTGCACTACTTGTTTGCACTACTTGTTGCGCTGCTGCACCACACTTGTGAAGTCACCAGACCTGAACGTCAAGATCAAGGTGAAATGCAAGTCCATGTCACTGAGGTGAAGTCTGAGTTGAGTCTAGACCCACTCAGTTGAGTTCTCAGTACGCAGGTTCTTGCCTGAGTTACCAACTTGAGGTTAAAGCTGCGCTAATCACATCTTTAAATTGACAATGGCTGAAATGACGGGGTTGCTCATAGACAACTGTCACCGGACTCTGCGGTTCACCGCACTTCTGTGGAGTGTTTTAGCATCTTCCAGCTCCATATTTTGGTTCTACAGTCTGCAACTTTACTGTTTTGTTCCTGTCTCACTACTCTCATCAACCTTGACCCCTTGATATCTTAAGCTGTTTTCTGTGAAAAGACTCACTATAACTCACTGTACACTACCTGCCCAGCACCAAACAGCAGACAGACAGATAGACTGACTAACCAGTGAACATAATGGAGCATTTAGCAGCTAAAGAGCCAGACATTTCCCTCAGGAGTTGGTGGAGACCAAAACATATTTGAACATTCATCAAGTGACCAGAAACACAACTCCCAACGAATGCTAATGTGGCTCCTCGTCTGCTGGAAGCTGTAACAACTTTATGAGGTGATAATATGTCAGTGTCAACTCAATCAATTATTGCTGCTTTTACGTGAGATTATGTACCTTTTGAAAGAAGAAATAACAGTCTTTCTCTTACAAATGAAAAGTTGAATTCGTAAGCTGTATAAAGTTGAATTAAATTTTATACACTTTGCGGATACAACCCTACTTCATCTGGTAAGACCAGTATTATGGAGGCTTATGTTAGAAAAACTTTAGATGGATATTGCTAAGATGCTAACTAAGATTTCTTAGTCAGTTTGCTATCTTTATTACCTTTCCCTAGTACTGTTACACTGTGATTTAGTCCATCACAATTATGAAAATGTCTTTGTAACCAGCTGAACAGACTTTGGGAAATGAAGTGAATTCCATTGTGCCATTATTAAAGTTTGATAGTCTTGATTTAACTAATCCTTGTTAGAATACATACAAAAATATACATTTGTTGCATTGGAAGCTAATTAATTAATTAAAACAGCAAGTTTTGTTTGTCATGTTGCAATTCTCACAGCAATTGTAGGCTTATTTACATTGAAAGACACTCATATCAAAATTTGGGGTTATGCTTGGGTGCATAGGAAATGTTTAAGTTGATGTGTAAAATTCAAGTGAATCTGAGTTTAAGTGATCAGAATTCACATCCAAGTTGATTCAAAAGTCTTCAGTTTTTGACTTTGGTATGAAAACACTGAACATCCTATCAGTCAGACTTCACCCAATGTCTGGAGGCCCCAGAGACATTCCTTCATAAATTCAGAGCACACTATCTTCCCCCGATCTTTAATCTCTCCAAGTCTCCTCCCGCCTGGCCCCCAGGTGCAGCCGAACCATCATTCAACAGCTCAGATCATTGCCTCTGTCAGTTAACAAGTTCTGGAAGGAGCCTTCCTCGAGCAGACAAATGTGGGGCCATCAGCGCTGCCCAGATGCGAATTGTTTTTATCAACCATCAGAATGTGAGCGCTTAGTCACTACAGGGTCCCTGCAGCATGTCTGCTTACCTGCCGCCTGATATTTTAAATCCTGATCCGATCTGATGGCCGCGGCATTTCAACTCTCTCTCTCTTTTTTTTACAACTTCCTCTGAGACTATTCCAGAGCTACAAGAGAAACAGAAGGAAATACCCGCTCTGAATACCTTTTCACACCTAAAAACCCCTCGCATCCAACAAACCTCCGAAGTAATTATATTCTCAAAGATGAAAACTGCGTGCATATTTTTGTGATAAGTCATACATTTAGATACAGTTGCCAAGGCTGATGCAGGAAATAATGATTTCAAGCTGTTGTAATGCCAACTTGGCAATCCCAAATAGCATCAAAATAATGTGATAATGAGTATTTCATTTAAATTCAGTTCTTTTTATATAGCACTATATCGTAACAACGTTATCTCAGGGCACTTTTTCATATAGAGCAGGTCTAGACTGACTCTTTATTTACAGAGACCCAACAATTCCCACCATGAGCAAGCACTAGGAGACAGTGGCAAGACATCCTGTTGGAAGACGTCCTGCTGCTACAACCAGGATACAAGACAGTCATGCAGGGATATCTACCCCAACAATGCTGTCTTGCATTTTAATATGTGAGTATGCATGTGTGTGACAACAGAGTAAACCAACGTGTGTGTGTGTGTATTCTGGTGAAGAGCAAGAGCTGTGTTATGGGTGTGAATTGCATGCATATATATGCAGATAGCCTGTATACAATATATGTGCATATTTCAGCACTTGCATTCATACGCAAGTGATTCATTCTGTACGCATGCATGTATATTTATACATTTGTTTGTGTGTGTGTGAGTGTGTGCGTTAACGTTGTTCCAGATGTGCTTTACGTGTAAACAACGTGTACATTTGCATTTAGAGCACTCTCATCTTCCGCTGATAACCTGATAGCCTGTATCCATCAGACTGGAAAACATTTTATAGCTTGGTGCATTTCCACTGCTGCTCCAAAGCAGTGACAGTAATCATCAGCTGCTATTCACTTTGCACTGAGACAACATCAAAATCTATTCACTGGACAGAAACAACCCACAAAGCACAATTATGACTCTCAGTAGATTTGCAGGCACCTGATAATTCAACTGTGTATTAAAGGCTGACTGCAAGATACATCACCAGCAATCAATCAATGCTGCATAATGTTCTGACATTGGACACACACCAAAATCCAGCAGATCAATACCACAGAGGAAGCAAATGATGAGGCACCGTGTGGGATCACAAAGGTTCGTTGTATTTTCTTTTTATCACAAGCTCGGGATTGTGAGTTTACTGATTCTGGCAAATCATCTAAAACCTGACATGGGGTGCAATTCATCAATTTGATCAAGCCTATTTTTTTTTCTGCAAGGCTCAGCCTGAATGGCAGATATTGGGAAACCTTGTTGCTCATTAATGGCAGCAATGCACATCTGAATGATACAACGTGCTGATCAGAGCATTGATATATTGGCTGTACTTAGTTTGAGCTCTGCCAGAAGCCTTTAAGCCTCCAGTGTTGTCTGGCCAGTGTTTGATGTGTGTGTGCGAGATGAAAAGTGTAACCCCTTAGCGCTCATCGGCTGCATTGAAAGGTGACAAAGAAGAAGGGATCGCTAGAAATAACTTACCCCGAAGATGACAGTGTCTTCTCTTTGGAATATTGGGATGAACTTATCTCCACGGATGATTTCGGACTTGTTCAGCGGACGAAATCGACACAACACCTTGATATTGCATTCCGCGTTAGCATCAGCCATTGTGTGTTGGGGAGAGGGGGGTGGGGGGTTGGTATCCTGTAGTGGGTGCGCTTCCAAAAGATGAAGTTGAATTTCTGTATATAAACCGAAAATCAAATATTCCCCGTGCAACCGTTTCCCGTAAACCACCTGGGCGGCAGGCTGAAAACACCGGCTACACGCACATGCAGAGCGACACCGGCACGCGAGGCATTTGGAAGAACGCACAACCACGAGTTTTGGAAGACACTACTAGAGCCAAATTCATCAGAGAAATGCAAAACACAAAAATAAGTGTCCCCTGTTTCAGATGCCCTCAGAGGCAAACTCGGGTGCGGGCCGGCGAACAGCTGGAGAGTTGTAAATGCGGAGTATATTCCAAGCCGGTCCGGTCGGTGGTGTCTGGATGGGCTGCAGGCTCCTCGGAAGCATGCCCTGCATCACTGTCCCCGCTGCTCTCTCGTTTGGGGCGGGGCGTGGAAAAGTAGCGACTCAGATCCTCGGTCCTCTCGCATCAGCACCACTGAGGAGCGGAGAGGCGAGCTCCAACTCCGCTTGTTATTCCTGCAACCGCGCCGGTGCTGCCCTCCACAGAAACAGCCTCATCGATCACTTTCAACTGGCCCAAAGGCCGAAGGCGTTCCCGTTGTTTGCATCTGGTGAGATACTTTCTGAGGGCCAGTAGTTTTTTGAGGAGAGCGTTGCTTTTTTAATTTTTTTTTTATTCTTCCAGGTTTGCGCCAGGCTGCTCGTCATGGCAATACTGTTTTGCGTGACAAACTGGGCAGTCATGTGGGAACCAAGGGCTCCATCATTAAAGAGGTTCTCCAGCGATGTAGCACTGCACATTCACGAAATACTCAGGAGAGACAGATTAAAAGGAGAAGCGGTCAAAGTTGAAGCAGCTATATAGTATATCAAAACTACTATATTCGAAACACAGCTTCAGTGATTCATAAATATGTGACAGCTGGTTAGTTAGTTCCCAATATGGCATAAAAGACTGTTACTGAGCTACCAGTTAATACATGGCACGAATTATGCCACTTTCACTTCATGTGTGTTAAATGTAGGCTAATAATAGACAACAGAGAACAGAGTGGATCATCTCCTCAATCTACCATCTTTGGTCCATTAATTGAGTCGTTTGCTTGCAGCTTTAGCGCCACCGTGTGTCGACTTTGCAACAATTAATTTATATATATATATATACCTTCTTCTAAATAAAGACAGAATAATGTTGATGTTGACGCAAATGAGTTGTTACATACATCATGAGCGCCACGGCACATGTTATGTTTGACGGGAGAATCAAATCAGGCGACGCAAAACAACAGAAAGGGGTGAAACTGCGCATGCGTGGCGACTCCCCTATTGGTCGGGGATGATGGTTTCGTTGCCTTGGGTAGGCCGTTTAATTATTTGCCACTGACACGTCACCGCCCGTTCGCCTGCGCTTGAGAGAAATCCAGCGAACACGCTGTCAAGTGAAGCTAAGGACTGACCACATCAGACGTCAGCCACCGGCAGAGACTGCTGGCTCATCTATCGCTAGCTTTTGTTATAATTCGACTCGTCGACAACTTGCACGTTCTAAAAACCGCTATTGTGTTATCTCGCGATTCGTTGGTGCTCGTCCTCGCTTCCCGCTGACAATGGCCGATCCAAAATACGCAAACTTGCCAGGAATTGTAAGTGGCTAACGCTAGCAGGCAGATTAGCCAGTTGTTACTTGGGAACGCTAGCTCCGAGCTGTGCTAGCTAACGTCCCCGCTGTTTACTCCGCTTATCCTGCTTATTGCTCGCAGCTGCTACGGACAAAGCGTTTAATAATTGTAGGTTCTCAGTAGCCGACCTTTCAGGTAATGTGGTGTCTTGAGCGACAAGCCACCGGAGAGCAAAGGCTCGCAAATACGTGTTGTTGAACGGGTCGGGGCGTTGGCCCAGCTAACTGCAATAAAGGTGGATATCTGGGCGCATGATAAACTGTTTACCTGATTGTTTTATTAGGCCTTTAACGAGCCGGACGTGTACGAGACCGGCGACCTTCCAGAAGACGACCAGGCTCAGTTTGAGTCGGTAAGTGGACGTTTTGCCGGATTGTCAGTTTGCAGACTGTTAGCTAGTTCGCTGCACATTAAGCTAACTGTAACAGAGACAGTACTGATTCCCTCAGTGTGATCAGTGGGCATTGGCCCTACTACGAAACGCCTGTGTGTTAATGCACTTACTTAATGTGACGGCATTAATATGAATTACAGAGCTGTTACTTGTCACATTTAAGTGAAACAGTCACTGCATTTGTGCTGTCTTTACTAACTGTGTGTGTGTACAAATGTGTGTTCGCCTTTGTTATCAAGCTAAAGTTGCAAGATGACGTCTGTAACCACCTCTTGATTGTATGGATGATTAATATATAATAAGTTCTCATTTACACGAAAGTCTTGTTTCCATAGAATCAGGTATATTTTGTTCATTTTTTTTTTTCATTCAAAATGCCGACCTGCCCTTTTCAGCTTACTGTTTAATTCAACTTCCATACATATATCTGTATATCTGCTTGGAGAGAAGTAAGGGAACACGAGTATAAAATAGATCCCAAAAGTCCCATCTAAACAGAATTATCTATTAAAATGTTAAGGAACAAAATCTACTGTGGATGTTTATAATTTTGCCCTTCAAGTCAGTTTTCATCTAACTAACGACAAGCATTCATCTGTTGCTAGAGTACAGACTGGTACGCACGTTGTGAACAGTTGAAGGATGCTGGTCTGACATTGCTTTTAAACGTGTCTGAGCTGTTTACTGACCCGCTGAGTGAACCCTAATTGGCATTTTCCCTTCCATGTTTCCACATTTGTTCTTCAAATACCCTTACCCTTGTTTTGGCTCTTCCCCACCCCTCCTGGGACCCTAGTTTGTACAAGTAAGACTGGCTCCATTTTACTCTGTGAGCTTAATGCCATGCTTTTTATGCATGTTTTTGTAATCTCATATCCACTTGACCTTTCCTGCCTCTATTGATTGGATTGAAATAAGAAATAGATTGGTGGAGTGACCCTTTTTTGTGCTTTGTAATTCATAATTTTTTGATTGTTGATTGAAGTGCAAGGAATTGATTATTTTCCTCCTATTTGTGTTGCTGATGTAAACTATTTTAAGGGAATAAAGGTGTTGATGGGCCTTCAGCAGCAGTTTAATTTGCTCTTTCACTGCATCATGCTTTGACAAAGCAGTGAAGGTTTGGAAGTATGTGTGAGTAAGTGTGTGTGTGTGTGCTTCGAAGCAATGACAGGAGAAAGAAAAGTCTTTGTCTACTTGTTTTAGATATTTCCCTTTTTAACCCTTTTGTCATGCTCTAACAGTTGCTTTTTAGCTAACCACATTTTTTGGACTAACTGGACATTATAAAGGCCCCTATACACTGTGCAATAACAAATTGCAGGTTCATTACATGTCACACTTTGCCAGATAGATACAGTATAATAAAATCTGTGCTGGACTGTAAATTATCAATTTTCAGACATGTGGGACTGTTTGATGAAGCCCTGGTGAAACATATTGTTAATGATGTAATTAGTAAAATAGCATGCGCAAATGCAGCCAAACAAAATAAGATGCTTTGGTGGCAGGGTCAGAGTTTCACAAACTGCTTTTGTTTTGGCTCCACCCTTTTTGGCCAGACTTTGTCAGCATCGTTATAAAATTCTGTGTTTCTGCTATCACTTACATTTATTCAGTCACAGTGGGCTGAAGGATCACTTTTTAGTGCCACTGCTTATGTTATTTTACATCAAAAAGTTTAGTTTCATGCCATATTTTGGTTTGTAGGTCGTAGCAGAAGTCACATGGAGAATTTGCTTCTAAATTTCTGGCACTGTCAGACCTTTGACGTAGAATTTCTTTGGTCACCAGTGCTTTAAATCGACCTTTGGTGGACATCATGTTGGATTAATGAGCAAAGATACAATATTTATGTTTGTCTGGGACAGCCCAAAATCACAGTGTATAGGGGCTTTATTATTGATAAACTTAATAATTTTTGTTTAGTCTATCAGGTTCATTTACCAAGAATTGCATGTTATTAAGAAATAACTCAACCACACTGAATGATTCATAATAGATATCAATTTATGTAACCTCTTTCAGGCACCCTTAAACCACCTGTTTCCCTTCATTCTGACTCCTGGATTGATTTTTAAAACCCCAATCCCCTGCATCCATAGCATAATGTAGAGAGACCCACAATGCCCTCCATGAGAGCGTTTGGTTGCACTGCATTATAAAGTACAGTCAAAGGAGAAAGTAACTTGTTTGGTGTTAATGTACCATCTTACCACCCTGCATCGGGGGAAGAGAGAAAGAACCGGAGACATCACAAGCAGTCTGAACAGTGTCTCTGGGGTTTTTAGCAGCAACTCTCAGAACACTGCTTTCTTTCTTATCTCTCCCCAACCCTGGCCAAGTGTTCCTGTTGTGTGCATGGCATGTGATAACCACATTAATCTGTGTTATCTCTCTCTCTCTCCCCTACTTTTTTCTCTCCCTCTGCTCTTCCGTTACTTTCTCTAACTCTCTTTGGAAACCCAAGGAGCTGGTAAGAGCCTGACTAACTCTCCTCCTCACTCCTCCTCCCTACATCTGTGCAACTGTCTTGTGTTTTCTTGGTCTGTCAACTCTGTGTGTGAGCCCGGACTCATGTCGTCTGTATGTGGCAGTGGTGTTTTTAATCTTACCCATAGCTGCTAGTTCATCATCATTGATCACTAATAAGTTTTGATAAAATATCCACTTTTTAAAATTTTTTTTTGCTCCCCAGAATCACTAATCAAAGAACCGTCATGTAGAAAAGAAAGTGTTAGTGGCTTCCAGCTTTGGTTCTGCCTTTTTCATTCACGTAACATTGATTTTTACCATTGTAGACTTTTTCCACATGGATGTTTTATAAAAGTTAAACTTTTATAAGTCTACAACCAGGCCTTTGTAAAAAATATGGCTGTGATTTACATCATTTTGCACATTTGGCTCTTGCCTGCTGGTTCTCTAAATAATGGCTGTGAGGATTTTGCAGATTTTCATGATTCATGGCTACAATGGCTTTTAATTTCTGAGGGTTTCTGACCTTGGTAAGCTATTATACACTTTTTGACTTAACTGCATAATTCATTATCTTTTTAAATCATTTTGGGGGAATGATGAAGTATAGAATTTCCTCTTAGATCTTACCAACCTGTCAACATATTTCAAGTCTACCTTGGGTTTCAAGAATTTTGGCTTACTGGCTCAGTAAGCCAAGGCTCATTTTAAAGTCTTTTGCTGTCTGGTCTTACATGCCCCTTTTTTAAGTTATTTGTATTTATTTGCTGGTGTTTCAATGACAGGAGGAGCTCTGCAGTGACAGCGTGGAGAGGATTGTGGTCAACCCCAACGCAGCCTATGACAAGTTCAAAGACAAGCACGTCACCACCAAGGGACTTGGTCAGTTCATAGTGGATGATAAGTCACTCTTTTCTGTTGAGTGAGAGTCAAACAAATTCATAATATAACTGTAGTGCATTATTATTAAAATAATAGAATCCCTTGTCAGTGTACTGCAATACATTTCAACAGCACCACAAACTACTGCCTCCAAAATTATCAAGTTGCAGCCACACCTCCCTAAACTTGTTAAAACAAAACTGAACATGGAGGATTTATTGCAGGACTGTTGTATTAGACTGAATTAGTTTTAGCTAGGTGTACCTAATAAACTGGCAACTAATTGCATTTCCTTCATTATGGATGTTTCTGAATCTAAATTCTGACTAATTCACCCATTCACACACCAATGGCGACGCAGCTGCCATCCATTCCTCCACTGACTCCACAACCCAGTGGCAGGTGATTAGGTCATTGTGTGTAATTTTTTATCTTTTTGTTTTAATATTTATCTGGTTGATCATTTTGACTGAAAACCCATTACCTCTGACATCTAGGAAATGCAGCTACACTTGAGCCTTAACAGTGTTTTCTATGATATCATCCCGCCCTGTGTTGGCGTCCATCTACATTTACCGTTTCTGTGTTATTTGCTGTGTAAATAGTTAAGTTTGATCATTTTCCTGAGGTTATTTCTGGTGTAGAGTAGCCTTTACAGAATACAACATTTACTCTGAATGACTAAATGAACTTAAAAGTGAAATATAAATGGCCATTAATAAAACATACATTAAAAATCACTTCAACATATTCTTTACCAAAACAAGAGTAAAGCAGAGTAAGTTAACAGGTGCTGTTTCTTCAAAATGTCGCTCCTCTGTTACGATTTATTTTTTTTGCTGGTTTTCAAACCCCAAACCTTGTTCTGGCTCAGACTAGGCTTCATGCCTACACAGTCTTCTTTTTCTCTCTGGTTGTCGATTTCTCTTACAACCCATTAATCTCCTTTTTCACAGACTTCTCTGACAGAATCAGTAAAAGCAGAAGAGTGGGCTATGAGTCAGGAGAATTTGAAATCGTGAGTACATTCTGTTCAGCAGAAAGTCATTATTTCGCTTTTTATTCTTTTAGAACCACTGTGAACTCGCTGTGTGTTTTCTGATGAAGTCAAGAGTCTGAGATGGCTGTGTTGTGTGATCGATCTGGTCAGGGCTGCTCTCTCTGTACTTGCTGTTGTGTAATATTCATACCATCTCTCTGCTGCCTCATGTGTGTTTAGCTTGGAGAGGGCTGTGGAGTGAAGGAGACGCCCCAGCAGAAGTACCATCGCTTGGTGAACGAGATCCAGGAACTCACTCAGGAGGTGGATGTCATCCAGGTGAACTGACAGCGAGACACACACTTCACCCTTGCCCACAGCACTTGACATGGGATGGTAATCTCTGATTATCCAGCCTTTATCTTGCTGTCTGCAGACAAATCCAATAGCCTTTCTCAGAGAGACTATCCTCCACTCTACTCCTCAACTACATCATCACGTATTTATTCAGGGGAATGCAACCCTTTTCGGAGGTATAATATTTATGATCAGTTCTTACTGTTGCACTGGAGACCTGAGTATCCCATCCAAAGCTTATTATGATGTGTGCACTGAAGCAAAAAATTCACCATGTAAATGAGTTTTGATTAAAACCAGTGCAAGGAATTGCTTTTCAGATTTAGAAAGTTTCCACAACCCAGAAACAAATTATACCTTGGGTGTCATTAACCTGGATATGCACAGAGAAGGTTCTGCTGCTCTAGCAGTCTGACACCAAATTCTAATTCAACCTGTGAACTGACAGTTTTTGTTACAGTATCCGTGGGTTTTGGCTCACGCAGGTTGTGCTGGCAGAACATGCAGCCTGGCTGCAGGGAACAAGCTTCTCTGCTACAGCCTCTAAATTTACACTTATGAAAGACCTCGGAGCAATTGACTTACTTGTGCTCATTCATCAGGGTAATTGTCATGAATGAAAAAGTCAAACACTTTGTGCGTGGGTGTGAACTCACAGTTTTATGCTTCTATAGAGCCGATTTAACAGAGAATAATAGAATAGTTTGATGATATTTCACTCATACAGGGATCCCACCAGACAATTGTGCATGTCCAAAATTGTGCCTGCTATATAGTAGATCATTATGTCATGAACTGTGCTTATTGTGTTATTGTTAAAGGACATTTCTGGCATTTTTCAACTTGGCTCTTAGTCTCATAAGTGTGGCTGTTTTGACTATGGGTCAAAATAAGTTTGACTCCAGCAAAAGAAGGTATGGTATATCAGAGAAAGGGGCACAGGCCTACTAAAGCTTTCCAAATAAGCTTAAATTTTACATCAATGATTTTAAACACTTGTCTCTGAGTCAACACAAAAGTAAACACAGAAATGAGCTCTCTGGATTTGGCTAATTACTTTGGTTACCCTTAAGTAAATCATGTAGCTCTATTGCTAAACCAAACCCAAGTTTAAAAAATAGAGGCATATCCCTTTTAATTTGGTTATATATGAAATATGTCATCCAGAACAAATTACCATGCCTAGCTAAAGTGTGCATTTTATGTATACAGTGTATTTTCCACATGTTCCCAGTGAACAACATACCTGATTGGCCCAGACAGATGTCTAATCCTCTGTGTGTAGAATTCAGTTACTCAATGGCCTCGGTGTCCCTCCGCTTCCAGGCTGCCACGAAGGAAAGCAATGCAGAGGAGCGCCTGACCCCGGTGGTACTCGCTCAGCAGGCAGCCCAGCTCAAACAGCAGCTGGTTTCTGCCCATCTTGACACACTACTGGGACCACAGGCTCACATCAACTTGGCTGACCCAGATGGAGCGCTGGCCAGGTGAGCTGAGAAGGGAGTGACAAGACAATAAACCAAGAGAACAAGCATCTGGAATCTGAAACCTGATGCTACAACCTATGAGACCCCGACAGAGTGATGAGCTAGGATGCAGGGTATGGATGGAAAGCGAGAGGGGAATTAATCTCACTGAGTCCTGTATAATAACCTAGATATAAGGAGTAAAAGAGTAATACAGGCAAACCGGTACAGCTGGTATCATTGGCCTACATAAACTCCGCTGATCCTAGTGTAGCACTACCCAGAGAGAACAAGAATTGATGGGCAGATGATTGAGGAAGGGAATTAAAAACGGGAGAAGGTGAGAGATTAACTGAGAGAAAGCATAGAGAATAAAAATGTATTGTTTCAACATGTCAGGCCATCAACTGCATGAGGAAAGGAACCGAAGATGGAGAAGGGGAAGAAAAAGTGAAAACGTATAGAAGACCCAAGCTCACCTTGACCTTGCAGTTTAAAAAAGAGCCTGAAAAGATTGGTGCAAGAGAGGAGGTGGGGGCACAGCAGCACATGGTGCTGATAACAATATTGAACATATAATCCTTTTGTGTCATCTTTTCTTTCCTTCCTGCAGGCGTCTGCTCACCCAGCTGGAAGCAGCCAAGGGCAGCCGTGGCAGCACTGCAGGAGACAACAAGCCGGCAGCATCCGCTAAGGGCCCAGATGGAGTGGTACTCTACGAGCTGCACAGCAGACCAGAACAGGAAAAATTCAATGAGTCTGCCAAGGTAAAGTGGGAAGGGAGGTGGAGCAGCAGATTCAAGTGTCTCGAATGAATGCACTAGCAAAATGAGCACATTTTTCAGCGGTACGATCAGCTAGACATTTTTTGTTTTCATCCTCATGAGAGGAACGTCGGAATATTTTGACGGCAATAAACGGGACAAAAGGCAGGAAGGTGTGCGCGTGGGCGTTTATGTGTGTGTCTTGTGGGATGCTGCTTGTCACTGACAGCCATGTGGTGCCTTGTTCCGTCCCTGTAGATGGCAGAATTAGAGAAGCGTCTAGCTGAGCTGGAGATCACTGTTGGCTCAGGATCAGATAAGCAGGTACACACACACACACACACACACACACACACACACACACACACACACACACACCTTCTCTAATGCTTCTATCTTTCATTCACACCAGCAGAATTAGCATACTCCTGTTGCTGTGTAACCATCCACAAAGTGAAATAGAAATAAAATCTTCCACTTGATTTATGTAAATTATGAGGGTGGCTTCATTGCCTCTTGTTAAAATGCATTTTCTCTTTTTGTGTTTATGTTGCAGGGACCTCTGAGTGCTAGCATACAAGGAGCCAGCTTGATGGTAAGAAGTCAGCTTCTTTCTTTTGGAAAACTGTATGGAGTTTGTCTGTATTCATAACTGTCTATCTGATGTGCAGCCAGAGAACTGGGTCAAACTTCGAAGATGACATCCGTTCCTCCCAAGTTTTATTGTTGCTGTGCCAGTAAGAGCAAGAACGCATAGTTGTGTGCTCAAGCTTATACAGTATATAACTTATGTGTGTTTATGTGCTTGTTTGTATCAGGACACCATAGAGCTACTGCAGGCAAGGGTCAGCGCACTGGACTCTGCTACTCTGGATCAAGTGGAGGCCAGACTGCAGGTAACTAATCTATACACAGCATACAGTACATGGGGTTAGAGGGAAATGGAGACTTTCTGTTTTGTTTCCACTCCTTTTTTGTAAGATAGCAGTCCTTCCTCTGACTAAAAAGAATCAAATGGTAAATAAGAAAGTTTTGGGGTTAACGGAAGGTGGATTTTATTTGGTTTAAATACAGCTATGACTGATTTTATTTTTTTATTTTTTTCTTACTGCAGAAATAGGACAGCTCTCAATAGCTATTTAAGTACTGTAAATCTTTTTCAGACAACCTGATGCATTGGATGGTTATTTAACCTCAAAGCCAATGTGAGCTGTGCGTTTGTTTTGCAGTGAAATACTGATGAAAGATGAGTTCAGTCAGATCAGTTTATCACAGCATTGACATTAACATAATCAATGTGTCATTTTTTTTCTGTTATGTATCTGAACGCCTGTAATAAGCTACCTCTTCAACACAAAATAAATACTTTTTTTCCCCCTCCCATTTAGAGTGTCCTTGGGAAGATGAATGAGATTGCTAAACATAAGGCAGCTATTGAGGATGCTGATACACAAAACAAGGTTTGTAATCCCTGTACATCCATCAATGCACACTAAGTGCAGTAATCATCACGGATGCTTCGCAACTTCCAGGGTCATACAGTCCACCTGTGATCCTTCCATTACAACACACTTTAAGATTGAAGATTCCTACAATCATAAGAGTTGGTTTTTTATTATGAAGTTCAATAATATGTCCAATAATATTGTACTCTCGCAGAACATAATCTTGCCAGTTCAGTCTTAGTTAAAAGATATTAATTTGGGAATCTAGCAGTTGGCAGAGTCTGGCAGCCAGATTACACTGAAGAGTAGCGCCATATGTTATTCAGCTGTGAGATCTGTATGATTTCAAGGCAACGTTCTCCTGTGTTTTAGGCAGACGGTTAAGTGTTGTATGCTTAAAAGGCCAATAGAGGGCAGCACATGTTATTTATATCTTTATGGTGAAAAACAAAGTCATGCAAAGTGGTTTGTTTTTACATACTGTTATTGTGCATTGCTATTTGATTCTTTGAGAATAAAGGTTCATGCCCACCCCACCACCACCACCACTCGTAAACAGATTGTATAGTTCAATCATTGTCTAAATTGTGGGAGCAAAAATAAAAAAGGAGCCACGTTGAATTTGATTGAAATAAAATAAATGTTTCAGGTCCGCATGATAGCATCAGCAATCTGTTGTTTTTTTATTGCCCTACATAAATCAATTCAACTTAGTTCCACTCCATATTTTTCCCCTTTTGCCTTTAGCAATAAAGTACAGATGGAATTTATTCATCAGTGTGCATTTATGTAATTTGCAGTACACTAACACACACTTAAATCAGGGAACTGAGGACAATTATGTGATGTTTTCTTTGAAATTTATCTTAGAATTAAATGTGCATGTATGTGTTTATCTGTCAGGTGTCGCAGCTGTATGACGTGGTGCAGAAGTGGGATGCCGTCTCCACTTCTATACCTCAGGTGGTGCAGAGGCTTGTCGCTGTCAAGGAGTTGCATGAGCAAGGTAACAAACAGGAAATGAAACTGGTTTATGAGGTGGTAGCCTAAGACTTGCTTTGTGACCTCTCTAAGCCATGAGACAATAGACAGAAGAGTTTACTGTCATAACATTATATGAATGTTCATACTGCAAATATCATAATAATACTGCCCTAGGGGCAGATTTCACTCCAGTAAAGATAATGACAATGAAAATTTGGATATTTTTTGTTCTGTTCTTTTATGTGAATGAAGAAGAACCTTGAAGTGCCACCCATGAGAGTTCAAGGAGAGGATGTATGTAGGTTAGTGGGGATTGGCATTAAAGATTAAAAATTTGTAGGATGTAGCCACAGAACATAACAGGGTGTGAACTCGGATCACGTTTCAGGCAGCATCTGTGCTGGGAAGTAATGCGTAGTGTGAAAGATTTGCATTTGCAATGGGAACGTCTGCGCCAGACAAAAGATGAGAACTAAGCGAAAATGGGATTCAAATGGATAATGGAATTAGCCCAAACCATGCCATTCTATTATAACAAAGGGCAAAAAAAATCACTGAAAGGGAGCCTCAAATGGTAATAGAATTAGACTAAATCTAGCAATACTGTTAAACACCCCCTCTGGGAGAAAGAGATGCATTATATTATATATCACATTATCATCTTTTTATTATTTAGCACATGAAAGCAGAACCTTGGCATTAATAGATTATATTGATAATTCATTTCTGAGAGCTGAAAGAGGTCATTTATCACCCAGACACTCTTTGCACCAATCTGTCACAGTCTGCAGCTAAAGTGTGCTTTGCTCATTAGAGTTGAGCTGCACTGATTTTATCTTTCGCTCCTGATATTCTTTATCGATGAAGGAAAACTGTGTTTTTAATCTTTCAAGCAGCCAGTCATGAGTTTCAGATTACTTTTGTCTCTACTCTCCTTCACTTTGGGTGAGAGCAAAGACAACACTGCATTTCTAATTCTCCATCTTACTACTTCTTTCTCTCAACCCCACCGTCTGGTAGCCATGCAGTTTGGCCAGCTGTTGACCCACCTGGACACCACTCAGCAGATGATCAACAACTCTCTGAAGGACAATAACACCCTGCTAACACAGGTAGGAAGTTCAAGACCTATTGATCAGTTGGGACAACATGAATAATTTTTTACATGGCTGGAGATAACTTGAACAATTTTGAAAAGGCCATTGGCATGAGGCCGGTAGAAATCATGTTTGCCTCACTGGTAGGTCCACACAAAAAGACTTGCAACAATGAAAAAATTGCTATCATATTACAGGAATGAATCTCTTTCTATAGGCGAAGACTGAACTGCATCTTTTAAGATAGAAACTTAGTGAAACCTGCTCTAGCATTTTGTCTACAGAAGCTTTTCCACAGATGGCTGGATTGAAAATGTTTCATGATTTATTTAAAAAAAACAAAACTCAACCACTTGGCAATAAAGTCTTTACATGAGTGTAAAAAGTGTGCTAATACACTTCGGAGTGTCCTGTAAAGGTGCAGCTGCCTGTTAGGAGGACAGATGCTCTTCTGGATCAGTCAATACTCAACACAGTTCAAGGCTTCAGGTTAGATGGACAAAGCAGTGTCTTGTCAATTAAAGTATTTCTTTTTTTGACGATCTTCTGAAGTACGAAAAGTCCTAGTCTTACATTCCTTACTTGCATTGTATTGTGAAGTGTTCTAAGGCTTTAAGAAAGTTGTTGACTCTGATGTCGACATGCTTTCACAGAAAACATCATTTCTTTTTGTAGCAAGTCCAATTATTCTACAGTCTCCTGGAACAACATTGTCCCATAATGATGGCTTTAAATAGCAGCCTCGTTAATTATTTGTGTTTAAACTCCCTGTGGAATTTCTTGACATTTATGTATTTAATAGGGCTTCAGCTAACAATTATTTATATTGTCAGTAGACCTGTTTGTTTTCTCAATAATTTAGTCTGTTTTAGTAAAATAGTGTCACTGTTCTAAGAGCCCAAAAAATTACTTTCTAATTCCTTGTTTTGTCCAACCAACAGTCAAAACTGAAAGATATTACATTTAAAATAATGTAAAACAGGAAAAGCAACAATTCCACACTATGGTGAAGCTAGAACCAGCAACCATTTTGCTTTTTTTTTTAAATCAAACTGCTATTAATTAATTACCAAAATTACATTTCATCAATTCATTGACTGTTTTTGCAACTATATTTAAGTAACCAGTAGGCCTTTACTCTCATTCCCAGAGCCCAAGGTGATGTCTTCAAATTTCTTTTTTTGTCCGACCAACTTTCCAAAAAGCAGATATTCAATTTACAATGATAGAAAACAGGGTAAAGTAATGAATTTTCACATTTGAGAAGCTGGAACCAGTCAGTGTTTGGCATTTTTGCTAAAAACAAATGCATAACATGTTTATTGGGTCATTTTCTGTCGACTAATCATTTTCCTGCCTTTGTAACAAGGTTTTCCTTTCTATACGCACATTTCCTTTCCATTATGCTTGTTGCCTCTTCCTGCCTCACCTCAAATCATTATCATCACTCCTTTTCTCCACCGCATCTTCCTTCCTGTCACTTCTCTCTAGTCCTATGGGCTGCTTCATTCTCTTCTCTCTTACCTAACCTGCTTGTTCTTTTCATCCCCTCTTCTCTCCAGGTCCAACAGACCATGAAGGAGAATCTGGTGGCTGTAGAAGAGAACTTTGCTGCACTAGATCAGAGGATGAAGAAGCTCTCCAAATAAGCGGTGGCAGAGTTTGGACCAGTCCAGGAAAGTGTAGAACATGGACAAATAAGAGTTGGCTAGAGAACACAGAGGGAAGATTTGGGGTTTAACTCTGTTTTTTCTGGCCATCCCTCTCTTGCTCTCTACTTTGCCTCTGCCTTTTTTTCACTAAGTGGAATGTTAGAAAGATGGGATAACAAAAAAAGGAGACCAAATGTTCTTGTCCACCCTCCTTTTCTCTTCCTTTCTCTTGCATCGAATTGATATCAACTAAAAACACATTTGTCCACTCTATACATACCACTGATTGCAGTCCCTTGTTAAGCTTAATGAGTTTTAGACTGGATTGTTTTTATAATTATTAGTATTGAACATAAGGCATCTCTCCATTGCTTTTGGAACCTCACACTATTACTGGGTTTGTTTCTTCTGGTCAAATCACAGTAACGTTGGGTTGATGGACGACACATTGAAGATGTTGTCAACCGTGTAATAATAAATCAAAAGTGAATCAAGATCTGTGTTATAGTGTTGTAGCAGGAGCGCATTTGTGCGAGTGTCAGGGTCAAGTCACGGAAGAAGAGCTTGTAAATATGCCTGTGTACCTTATTGTTTCTTCACTCTCAGTCGCTTGTAACTATATTATTATGACTGAGACCAGACACCACAGACAAACTTTTAATCCGCTTTGTCATTGCCTACAAGTCACGACTGTATTGTACATCTGTGGTCATGGAAACTGATCAATAAAACAAAGTGCGATAAGCTTGGCTCCTTTATATTTCATGAGATGATGGCTTTTCTTCTTTCAATGATAACTTAATGGTTGACATAGCTGCACTTCATTCGTGCTTTTGGTTGGATGGGAAATATCAAAAATAAGCTACTATTATTACTACATTAATCTTAATTTGTTCTAATACATTTAGAAGTTTAACATATTTTTTACCAGTTTATTGTGCACGTGGACATGTCTTGCCAGATCCCTGAACAGTTTGAAAATATAAGCTGAATGTAGAGGTGATGTAAGATGACCTAAATTGTGATAACAAAAGGAATGAGTTCCTGTTAATGAGACATCAGCCATTGGTATTCCAAAACATATAGCCATGATGCTTTGCAATTTTGTAGATAGAGGGTGATAGAGAAGTTGGAAGTTTGTCTTCTAAAATCAAATATTTTCTAGTGCACATAGAAGTATTCAAACATCTTTAAAAAAAACAACTTCTTTGTCGTTATTATATATAGTTGTTATGCACACTTATTCAATTTAAGATATCTCATAGCACTTGTTCATATAGAGCAGGTCTAGACCGACTACAGGGACCCAACAATTCCCACCTTATGAACACTAGGTGGCAGCATAGCATCTAATACAAAAGGGTCACTCATGTACACTGTTATTCAGCTTTCAAAGACAGTACCAAATAGACTGCCATACTTTAACATATTTCTGTCCCTGTAGAAAAAATACATTTTATCACACCCCTAAAAGGTTAAATTACTGTTTCAAATCCAGTTTGCATTCACATTGGTTATCTATAAAAGAAGAGCATCT
Organism: Gadopsis marmoratus; assembly: GCA_036023855.1. Lineage (NCBI taxonomy): Eukaryota > Metazoa > Chordata > Actinopteri > Centrarchiformes > Percichthyidae > Gadopsis > Gadopsis marmoratus. Next base: position 99,495 of record JAVQJF010031497.1, read on the forward strand.
TGACACTCTTGACCAACTGGATTTGAAGTGCATAGGAAGAGCTAATTTTAGACACTACCTGCAATGATAAAACTACATTCAAAAGCATTTTAAAACTTAAAGTGGTCAAGAGCTTTAAGGAGCCAGCCGTGAGCGGCAAACATGCCCAGTTCATGTCCGGCTAGGGACCTTCTCTCCCCATTCCCCATCTATCAGCTATCCGATACTCAATAAGACCGCTGGATTAAAATGTGGATGTTATATTCCCATTGCGAACACAACCACAGTCATACTTGACAGCAAATGAAGACATACAGCAGAGTAAAATCAGGAAGCGACACCAAGGAAAACTAGTCTGACACTTCATTCGCAGAGTCAATACATTTTCTCTGTGTAAACAGCTTGTAAACAGCATTAAACCAAAAAGCCTGCGCATGTTTGATGTCAGGTGATGTGGTATTAGTGACAAAGGCAGACAGGTAACACACAGTAGGGTAAGGATCAGGTGTTTCTGATGAGTCATCCAGACACAGCACACTGTAGTCTAGAGGTCAGTTACATAATAACTAAAACATAAAAGCTAACTTGGCTCTGCATTAGACATAAATGATAAACCTGTTACCGAGCCTGTGGATTACTTCTTTGCGTGAGCTGAATGTTATAGCTTGGCATCTTATTGTCCGTATCATATCTGTCTCTTATTTTCAGAGAAAGATGAAGTGCTGAACAGCTTTCCGTTTCCCCCACGTGTGGGGGGCTTCAACACTGGCCTGCTTGGACGGGACATATCAAGTGTGACTTGCAGGGAATTAGATCCAGAGCTCCAATTTAGAAGGGAATGCCCCAGACGAGCACAGAGACATACCATGTACTATATACCAATGCATTTGTCCTTCTATTTTGGGTATGATAGGGTCAACCCAGCCCCATCTGTTAAGACCCATTTATACACAATTACAAACATTAAATTAACAAGAGGTCGGCCCAAAAAGTATTACGATTTTATTCTCAGACCATAGCTTGAAAAGCAGTCGATTTTAGCAGTGGGGTATGCATCTAAACAAAACGTCTTAGAGGACTTTTAATAACATAAATCACATCTAAGCTCCAGTTAATCTCGACTCTACAGCAAAACTGCAGCTACTTCTATACGTCAGTAGCTCACACAAACCTTTATTCTGCTGGACAAATGAATATTTGAGTCCTCAGGCAGCTGAACACAAAGGAGGCCGTAGGGAGCACCAATTGCTCTAAAACCTCTGTTTCTGGTGCTGATATGGGGAAAAGTAAGAGGAGAGGAAGAAAGGGATGGAGTAAGAGCCTGGAGTGTGTGTCTCGCTGCCAGTAAACCCACCTGTTCAGACAGGCTTTTAAAGTTTAATGCCCTACAGTCTCATGCTTGAGCTTGTTTTTTTTCCTTTGCCTTCTTTCATATGTCTCCTCCTTGACACGTATGTCAGTGCAAAGAAATGAAGAAATCAAGGAGCTGGTTTTAGATATTCGTGGTATACACGTACTGTACAGAGATTTTTGAGACAATATCATCAAAATCAAGAAAATAACTACAGCCAATTCGTTTGACTTAACTTATTTTGAGTAAATGTTGTGACAATTGACTACAGATTGATTCCAATGTCATGTAATCAAAGATGTATCAAAATTTCAATGTATTACTTTTACTATAGAGCTACCGATAACACCAATAATTCCTCTATTTTCACCGTAATTTTGCTGTTACAGTAATTTTGCTGTTATAATAAAACAGATAAATTACTGGTAGTAACAATTCTGAAGGTAAAATGGGGGCAGGGAAAGATAAGAGCAGAGGAAGAACAATCGACATCAGAAATCAAAAATGAGCTGCGGAGAATCTGTGCATCAGTTTGTCAAATCTTCCTGAATGAGTCTGGACAGGTGAGGAGCCTGTAGTGAAGCAGAGAGAAGGACAGAAGAAGTGGGTGGAGGTATAAGCAGAGCAAAATAGGATGGATACTGTTGTGGGGCAGAATGAGGCTTGTAGCAAGTGGGGGAAAAAAAAAAAGATGAAGACGGAGACGCTGGGGTAAAGAGAGGTGAGTCTCATAGGTAAACAGGGTTTAACGGACTAACAGGATTGTCTGTAAAGTCGTCCTAAAGCTGCAAACAGAAATCTCAACAAGTGGATGTGATGTTTAGCAGTTAAATCTGGATGGGACGAGATGGCAATGAGTGTGTATGCTGAAAACTCTGAAATCATTTCCAGCTTTATGGGCATTAAGATTATGTTTTCTGCCTCGCGTGAATGCTGGACATGTTACGTGTAAAGGAGATGACAGATGAGGGACCTTCTGAGGAAATAAAATGATAATGAGTTGAATAATGGGCATCATCAGGCAACAGAGAATAGCAATATTGGCCCCCAGCTGAGATGGGCATTGGCAGGAGAGATGAATGTAGAAGCAATAGGGACGTAAAGCTTAAAGACAAAAAACACTGTTAAAAATAATTGTTGGAAAAATAACTTTTATTTTATATTGCCGTGAATATTTCTTTCACAGATCTCACCAATAGGATCTGATATGGTGTGTTGGGGGGGGGGGCGCTTTCCTGATGGTTTTCTAGGAGCCAGAAAAAGAGT
>JAVQJF010031501.1:0-24471 GCA_036023855.1 Gadopsis marmoratus
ATCCTTGACAATGTTCTTTTTTTTTTTTTTTTTTTGGTTTTTAAGTACTGTTTAACAAACCGTTGAGTAAAAGTGTACCAGTTACAGTTTTTGTTTTGTTTCTTTTTGACCTGTAGCCAGCTTGTATCAGAATACTTTCAGATTGAAATTGAAAAAGAACAATACTCACACTATCAATCTGTTATAGAGTGTATATTGTATTAACACTGAAGCCAAACTGGCTACTTTTAACATATTGTTAAGTAATATTAAATCTTGTCTTTCTTTTTTGAAAGATGGAATACAGTAGTATGGCAGGATTATGTGTCTTGTGTCAAATTTCATTTCCTACATGCAGTTGAAATTGCCGATTAAGGACATGGACACTTAAAACTATGCGCACACGTGTAAAGAAATAGTTTTGGGAAAGAGGCTTATTTGCTTGGAGAATTGGATGAGAAGACATGACCTATCTGTCCTTTAAATATAAGCCTACAGCTAGCAGCCAGTTAGCTTAGCACAAAGATTCATTTTTACACAGATAAAACAAACAAGCTGTAGTGAGGTCCTGGTAGGCAGTTTTGTTTTGTTTGGTTTTTTGACTGATCTAGGCTAACGGCTTCTCCCTGTTTCCAGGCTTTGTGCTAGCAAAGCTTACAGGCCCGCTGGCTGCAACTTCATAAACAAACATGAGCATGGTGTCGGAAGTTCTCGTGTAACCCTGGGACGGAAGGCAAATGAGCTTATTTACCAACCTGTCAAACTTATGTTGGATTTAAATTTTAATATATTCAAGGCAAAAGTGAGAAAATCATCTGTGATCATGCCCGTATAGCAGGGGTTTGTTGCTGCTCTGCATGTCTTCACATTCAAAAGGTTGCAGGGTGAGTCACCCCCCCCCCCCCCCCAAATACATGTTCCTTTTGGGAAATCCACTAATTGACAGTCATAATCAATCTAGAAGGTCACTGTAGCTGCCATTGGGCTATGTCGTGCATTTACATCTAGCCCGATTTCATATATGCACATGAAACTCTAGGGAAAATTGACTTCAGGCAGTTATGAAATCAAGTACATTCCCTGAGGGTACAGTGAGTGTGAAATGAGGTCACGCTTTGGCTTATCTAGATGAAGATGAGTTAATACACACCTTTCAGTGAGCAGTACTGATGGGACAAAAAAAAAAGCTTTTTCTTTTTTTGGTGTTTTCCACCAGTTTGAATTAAACTGGCATGACATTTTTGTAAGCTATAGGCCTGTAGTGCTAAAATGTACCCAACTTAATGTGTAACTATTGGTTAAGGTTTTGAGTTGTAGTTGCTAAAACCTGATTTCACATCTATTTGCGCAAAGAAATAAGTAAACGGATGCCCAAACATTTCATGATGCAGAATATTCACATATTCCAATTCTTACATAGAATAAAAGTAGAATGGAGTTTTAAGCAGCTCTTGACTTTTAATAATGTTAAAGTAGTGTGCTGTAAAAGTACAATATGTTTATATGTTCAGGGCCTAATGGATAATGTAAAGAGGAAGTGAGTTACAGTGAAGTTCTTCACAGTGACTGCTTCCTCTCAACTTTTCCAACAGTGACTATATGTTAAAACTGGGATTTCACTGTGAGAAATGTACCACTCTTACAAATTAGATGAATGAGAGAACTGTGGCAAATGTACTTCAGAAGACAAAAGGTTTTGGTTTGTGAGAGCCGCCCGAACAGATATGACTCATAAATTATTGCAGGTATGAATGGCTGCTTGTCGAGCGTGCTCGCTGTGTCACCGGTGATGTAAGTTCGGATCTGCCACATTTAGGCAAATGCCCCACAAAACGTACGCTAACGCAGACAAGTCAAAAACACCAAGCAGAGTGTCTGACAAATGTGGGCCGCGATCTAAATACATGAAAAATATACTCAAGAGATGAGATAAATCCCTTAAGTCAACCTGTTCTTTCAGTTAAGAATATATTTATATAAAATTTATATATTTATACCTATAAAAGTCACTTAATAGAATTCTCCATTATGTGTCCTTTCAAAATATTTCCCTGATTTGTCAATTTGCTGTAAAAACGGTGTTGCTGGAAGGGATGAAAACAATGGTGCACTCAGTAGTCTGACAATGACAAGGGTGCCAATAGGATCATTTAAAGGGATCACAGCTGCCTTGTAGCTTGTAATCAGAATGTTGATCTTTTCGTTGTCAACTGCCCTATAGCACTTCACTATATACACCAGGTCTATATACACTTCGAAAAAGAGGAAATACTCCCCCACCCCCCATTTCCTGCCTACAATATAACCCCAGTGTGGTTTTTGATGGTCAAACCTGGGACTTCCTCACCAAAAAGCCTTTAAAAATAGTCAGCATTAATAGCAACTAGCTCAATCAACACACGTTGACCTAAAATTATCTGCTCCAGTCGACAACACTCCATTTTTCAAATAAACGTGTCTGCTTTTTTGGGAATTCCCTCGCGATGGTGGGAAATTCCCATTCTTTTTAGGATACACACAAGATTAAAGGCCGTATCTATCCATTCTGTGTTTGTCTGGATAAGTGTCAGGCTGAAGATTTCTCTTTGTTAAAGGTATATCTGCTACATCAGTACAGCCTGATTTAAAAAAAAAATGTTTAAAGGAACGGATCTAACACTGTCACCTGACGTTTATTAATTCTTTGTTTCTTAGAAAAGTTCCCAGACACTCAGGTGGGGATTTGTGACCTATTTTTTTCCACTCTGGTCGGTGGGTAGAGCGTTTTGAGTGTGTGGAAGTTCAGTCACTTATAGACCCTGTTGTGTGTAAATGTGTGGGTGAGTGCTGGCGGAGGGGGGGGGGGGAGAATCCCCAGAAGACAGCTCGTGGCCTTTTATTTCTATTTCTACCAGTTTGCATGCGGTTGGCTTTTAGACGAGATACTGGAGTTGCCCTTTAAAGCCAAAATTAGAACCAATCATTCTGCGGGCAGATGAATTGGCCAGGCCGATGTCTTATGTAAATTAAATAAATGTGTTCAAGAAATTTCAGCCACAAATATCTTCCCCAGTTAGCCGATGAGTAAGTTCGCATGTGATGCTGATGATGCCTGGTGTCATTTGAACGCTTGGGGACTTGGGGGTGATGTGCCAGCTTTCAGACCTCTTCATTTTGTTTTCAGAAGTCCTTCAGCACTTCTTATTTTAAGCATGTTTCTTACATAAAGCTTAATAACCTTAATAACTGGTAGGCTTTTTTTTAAATTCATTACAAAATGCTGCCATCAGCACCCCAAAGCTCGCTAATAAGTCACATCTCGTGTTTAATTTGTAGGAGGAAAAAGGACAGTTTGGCGTTTTACGGGGGTATTTTTACACTTGCTCGGAGAACCGTTGGACCCCCATTTCCAGTCTTTGTGCTAAGCTAAGATAGCCAACTGTTTGCTATAGCTTCGTATTTACCATCAGTCTAAAATGTACTTTTCCAGTGTTTAAAGCGAGGCTATGTAACTTTAGTCGAATAAGTTTACCGTTACGAGTAATGCAGTCACACAGCAACATCTAGCCTGTGTGTGCAAAAGTGTGTAACATCTAACATAATCTACCAGACCAAGAAAGGCTGAAGCGACAAAAACCCTGCAGGCTTGAATTGAGCAAGAGTATGTTTTATTGCTCACGAATTCAAGTTTTTATTTGTAAGAAGAATGCGTCGCGTTCTTTTCAACAGTCTCACAATGTTGCCTTTAAATGAGCCGCTATCTGATCCAAAAAAACAAAACAGTGCGGCAGAAGGAGAACGTGTTCACTCGCACAAAGAACAGCTACACCTTTTCTGTGCACTGCAACTGCCTACTTCCTTTTTAAAAACAGGGGATGTCCAGCTTCCTGTGCTTACTACACCAAACCCATGACATCCGATTCACCAAACAGCACCGTCGGGCCCGTTTGTGTCAGAACAGTACTTCATAGTGACTGACTGCAGAATGTCCTGGTCACCAACTGCTCCTCAGGCCGTTGGTGAGGGCCGCTGGATGCAAGTTGAGCTACTGGTCTTCTCGGGGCCCCTGTAGCGTTTGCTTCAGCCACATAACAGCTGGGAACAGTAGAGTACAGCGTGCCCATTCAGGCAACACTGGGAAGGGGGTTTCCACCGCGCGCAAGCACATACACGTGACACACAGAGTAAGTAGCGCCAACATTTTCGTGGTTAGGCCATGATCTGTGGCGACAAGCTCGAGGCTGCAGACTCGAGGAGAAAAAAATAAATAAAATACACCATGCGCTAAAGTATTTAAAGCTATATAAAATCAACATAAGATAAGGTGTGGGTAAACAGACTTTTATTACAAAAATAATGTGCCAGCTCAAGAAAACAGCACCAGATATCCCAAAAAAATAAGCCTATTGTCAGTTGGGATGCAACGCTGTTTCAACAAGTCGATCTCAAAACATTTTTCCAGTTGTGTTGCATTTAAACATTTGATCCCAAAGGTTCACCGGGGAAAAAAAGGCGACAAAACAACTGCACAAAAAATGAATTGCCTCTTCCAATTATTTATGCAAAGAGAATAAATATTAATAGTTATACATTTTAAATCTGTTATTAAGAATATATAATTTACAGAACAGAAATATGTATACAACAGCACCACATTGTCAACTAGATGTGTGTCTAGATCCAAAATACGAAGCTTATGAATCATGGATCTCTCAATCGAATGATCCTATGATTCGTTTTGGACTAAATGTCAAGAAAGTGCAACAGGTTTGTAATTTGACACATTGAGGTATATGATATTGGATATTTTGCATTGACATCCACTTCCCCACCACAATAACCTCCTGCATCGTCACAGGTGAACACTAAGAGCCTGACACCGGGTCTATACGGACTTAGAAAAGCCTGATGAAGTCATTTCTCTTGCAACAGGGAAACTTTGGGTTGTACAGCTTTGCTTCATTATGTGCAAACTTTATAAGTCAGTCGTTTCATTTGTTGTCAAGCCTCTCTCCGATTTGGAAACTCCACTCAGGTTGTTTTCTGCCGTGTAGTGCTGCTCTTCAGTGTTCAGTTACTGTCAGCAAGAGGTAAGTGTCTTTTCCAGACGAGTGTTGTTCCGTTCATAGCGTGGCACACGCTTCACAGTGGTTCAGGAACTCGACGACGTCCCTGTCGTTGAACCTGGCGAAGCACTGCGGGCACCGCAACTCTGACAGGCCCTCGCCTTCGTTCCAGGCAGGGCTCGGCGATGCTGCTACGGCTGCAGGCTGTTGCTGCAGCTCAGCAGTGGTCCTCAATAGAGGCTCTGAAGAGTCCTTACTGGTATGTTGCCTTGGAGAGATCCTGTGTCCTATGTGCACACGGCACAAGGGCACCACTTCTCTGTTCTCTCTGCTCGCGCCCTGCTGAAGACAGCCGCCGTTAGGATCGCACAAGTAGGAATAAGCGAGCCACAAAAAAGAAAGTGTCTAAGGATGCACTCATCCATCTCATTTAACAGCCGCCATCTCACCCGTTTGTGTTGCTGCAGGTTTAACTGATGAATCTGCTCCTTCAGGTCTTGGATCTGGCCCTGTGCTCTCTCCCTGTCGGCTCGCTCCGACTTAAAGTCCTCCGTGTAGATGAGGACCTGAGGAAGGAACAGAAACACCCTTTAGTCTTCTTGGCTCTTCAAAAACTGGTTTCAAGAAACACATCAGATGCCACAAGAGAATACACTCAGATCATACAAATGCACTCTCAGATTCAACGTAGCAGAACACGAGGCGGCGCACCGACCTGCTGCTCCAGAGTCTGGATGCGCTCCTGGTCTTGCGTCCTTAGGTCATCCATTTCTCTACCCAGATGCTCACACTCACTCATCTTCTCCTCAAGTAAGCCATTGAGCCTGGAAATCTCATGCTGCAGCAAACTGGTGCTTACAGAGCCCAGCCCGGGCACCAAGCCCTGCCCGGCTTCCTTCAGCCTCTGGCATAAACCTTTGATGTAGTCCTCCCTGCTGGAGTCATACTTCTGCCACTGAGTATTCAGGCCTTGTACCTAAAAAAGGAGCAGGTACAACAAAAAGATGACACCATGTTGTAGATTACACTCTGGTTTTGAATAGAGGATTCAGGTGATATTGAATATCAACTAAGCACATTTGTATTGAATTTAGGAGTTCAATTACTTTCCTAGATTAGAAAACACCTCAATATCTTATAGATTTCTTTAGCGCCCGATTGATTTTAATGAGGGTATCGTCTCCGAATAGAACTTGTAAGCTTGTTCCACTGTAGGTGAAGACTTACATATGTCACTCGCTGCTTTAGCTGTTGATTCTCCTCCTGAAGTTGACGGATTTGGGTAACACCACACGTGTCGGAGGACTCCGTCACCTGTAGAAAGTGGTGAAAGAGGAGTTACAACAGGGCCCTCCCAAACACAAAACAAGAGGGGGAAAAAAAAAAAGAAAGCTAAAGGGCCAATACTGCATTTAAAAAAGGTCCAATGCACAAGTAAAAGAAGGCCCCCATGAAGACCAAAGTATACAAAACACATCCGACACAGCCCAAGCGCCACACACACCTCCTTAGCCTTTTGCTGATGAACCACAACCTCCATTTGTTCTCCCCCCTTCTTCTCGCTCTCCAGCCGGGCCAACAGCTCCTGGCACACCTTCACCGTGGCGCCAAGCTGGCTGCGAAGCTGATCGGCCTCCTCCGCCAGGGACGTGCAGAGCACGGCTCTGGTGGCCTCAGACCGCTCCCTCTCCTCCAGGGCTGACCGCAGCCTCTGGATCTCCTGGTCCTTCTCGTGGTCCGGCTGACACCGGACGGCCTCCAGCTCCAGCTGCTTCTCTCGGAGCTGCACGGTCAGCCTCTGGACCTCCTGGGGAGATGAATTGCACGAGCACATGAGTTTCTATTGTGTCATTTTCTTTTTTGCACGTGGTACGTATAAAAAAAATACTAAAAATAATCTTTTTTTTAAAAAAAAGACACGTACAAATACACAAGCCCAGTGTAAAATGTATTCTAATTGCTGTCACTAATGTTTGTCTCCTTTCGTGTCTCTGAGGGTGTCCCTGCATGTTCAGTAAATCATTTAAATCCATGGAACATCCCAACAGCCCCAAGTTAAATACTGTACAGCCCCACTGCGATATGGATTTTTGGGGTTTTTATTTAAAAAACATTTTTAAACGCACTAGTTCCTGGGTGACGGGCGTCTCACCTGCTCGTGTCGAGACGCCTTGAACTCCACGTCGCTCCTCTTCTGTCTCAGTTTGCAGATCTCCTTGCACAGGTTCTCCAGCAGCGACTTGGACGGCCCGATGACCACGGACTCGTCGTCGCCCACGGCCACGTAGATCCGCTCGTACCGCCCGAGCCGCGCCTTCAGGTCCGCGATGATGTTGTCCTTGACGCAGATCTGCTTGTTCAGGAGGTCGATCTCCTGCCGCGTGTCGTGATACAGGGAGTTCAGCGTGCTGTAGCTGCGCATTCTGCCCTTCAGCGCGTCGTCGTCCATCGCAGAGAGGCAGGTTTGACGGGAGCGGCTCGGCCGTTTTAATGATCCAGCATCAGACGCCTCTGCTCGCAGACCCCGTGTGTTCAGAGAGTCACCGCGGAGGTCAGCTGTGTCGGAGCTTCGGCGTATCAGTGTCGAGAATAATATCCCCGAGCAGCCTGTAGGGGATTTCCTGGGGAACTTCCCCGCGGACTTTTTCAGCTTCGTCAAACTGAGCCCCGTGTGCTGTCAAAGAGTCGCCGTCGGCCGCCGTTTGGGAGGTTAACAAAAGCAAAACAAAAAAACCAACAGGATTTTTTTTTTTTTTTAATAGGCTGTTGGCACAAAATGACGAGAGTAAAACGCGGAATGACGAACTGTTAGATACGAGCTAACAAAAAGCTAGCTAACGTCGCGAGCGACAGCCGAACGAGACACGGCGACGCTGCCTTCACGGCCAATCCGTAAACTCGGGGCTCCTCCTTTTTTAAAAGCGCCTAGTTACCTTTTTGATTAGCATTAGCATGGAAAAACGATTTGGTCCACATAGCCTGGGCGTGAAGAGGGGAAAAATAAAAACCACCTTCCTATAATACAGCTCATAGGCAAAATAATTTCACGCCACCCAAACAATTGTGGCTTTGGGCTACAACAGAAACTGGCTTCAAATAGACCTAAGCAAGAAGTCCCCTGTAGTATTGCCTACTATTTTTCATGGAACAGCAGTCGATGCTTGTTCAAAAGCGTTAATTTTCCCAGCGGCAGTTTACAGGATTTCCACGCATCCCGCCCCCTAAAACGTCACATCGGTGCAGCTGGAGTGTCAGCAACTTTCCCACATACGACTGACTGCTTGTGCTGTTGGTTTCTGCGCCCAAGAGGGTTTTCATTCTTCCCATAGCCTTGAATGCATCATGCCGGCGCACATGACGTCATTTAACGATCCCGTTCAGACGCCCGAGTTGAGCAACGCCGGCCACACCGCTGAGACTGATTCATGCTGCATCACGGGCCATTGTGTGGCTTTTAATGATTATTCGGGGCATTTCTGCTTTAGGAAATTTTGGAAATGTACCCATATATGTTACAGGAACAATTTGGCATTATTAACACTAGGACTTAAACTTATAGTTCCACCATGATGGAGAAGATATGATACAGTACCGTGACTTTATTTCTGTGAAGACTATGCTGGTGTTTTACTGGGGAAATAAACACGACAGGGTTAGGGTTAACCACTAATGGAATGAATTCATTCAGAATATAAATACGTTCTTGAAATGAACACAAAAGCAAATCCGCGGTGGACAAAGGGTAACAACAACTTGCTGTAAAGACACCAACAGAATCACCCGTCTTGATGTTGCAATTGTGCTACACATTTGTTTACATGTGTTCTGCAGGCACAGTTGTCAGTATAATGGAAATTCTACTAAAGTACAGTACTTGAGTAAATATATATATATATAGTTTCATTCAACAGCTGTGTATGATAGGCATCTAGCTGAAGCCAAATTGCAGGCAGAGTCACTGGTTAGACCTTGAATTCAGGATATAGTGACACACGTTACAGCCCTTTGCAGGTGTATTATACAGGATGGGCAATACTTCATACATAACCTGTTGTTGTTGCATATGAGCAAAACTCCCGCTCCCTTCAGGGCTGGACTCTGGACTACAAGATCACCGAGGACTGTCAGGTCAAAATGAAACCGCTGCCTAGACTGTAGGTGTAGAGTTAAAAACCTTTTGGCACTCGTCAGTTCTTCTGGCCGTTGGAGAGTCCCAGGTATTTCTGGGTCAGAGACACTAGAATGTCACATGATGAGGGCTGTGGGATGCGAGTCATTGAGTTGACATGGCAGTCACGTGATAGTAGTCAGAGCTACATGAATCAAGGTGTGAAATGTGTAAAAGCCATGTGGGAAGAGGCGTGGTCAGGGTGGCAATGTAAGTTAATTAGTTCATCTTTTAGGCTAAAAGTTCACGTTCGGTGCAATTCAGAGGACAACAGTGAGGTTTCCTGTCCCTTCCACAGGGGATATATATGAATATACTAGGTAGCCTGAATATTTTAGGCTGCATCTTAAAATAACATCCACTCATTTAGTTTCACATGAATTCACACCTTGATCAGGTGACTCCCAACAACTCAGCAGTTCATGTGACGGTGCAGTCTGCCCAGAGAGGTGGAAATGCCTGGGACTCTCCACCACTACTTCATAAGCCTTTGAGGAGTGGCAAAACGCCTCTGCCTCTCAAGTCATGAGTTGATTGAAAATTAATCACCAGCGATTTTGATAATCAAATTGTAAGCAATCTAATGCTCAACATTGGCCGGATACAGCTTCTCAAATGTGAGACTTTGCTGCATCTCATCAGTTATAAAATCAGTAGAATTAGAATTGTTGAATTGAGTTTTGGACATTTGTCACTCTTTTCTGACCCAAAAAAAAAAAAAAAAGAATCATGAAAATAACCATTAGTTGCAGCCTTAGTTTGATTTTTTCACATCTGTCATTGTGTGTGGCTATGGAGTGCATTTTGAGATTAAGTAAAGACAAATAAAGATTTACTTTATGGCATTAAATTAAACCAGTAACAACAGAAGACAAAATAGCAAATACATCAGTTCAAATTGAGCCCGAAGTTGTTGTTTTTCAATTAATTGGATGATCTAAAAGAAAAAAAGGAGGTACAAACTATTCCAGTGTTTATGGGCAAAGACAATAAGTGTGCCTTTTGGCATCTGGATTGTATGAATAAAATGACTTGGGATAGGCCTCATCCATACCCACTAGTTTGTGAGCAGCTCATGCATTTCCCACAGTAATCAAAGTATTGAAAAGCAAATGGTATCAGAAACTGAACAAAATAAATGCCACAACAAATATGGAAAGCCTAGATTTAAGATGTCATTAACAGGCCAATAGTTATTTAGCATTATAAACCTCAGTTAAGTTCAATAATGGTGCAAATATTTAAGGTATAAGAAACTGTAAATGCAGATTTGAATTGTTGCAAAAACAGTTTACTCTTGCATTCCACTAGATGACAATGTTTCATAATACATACTGTACGTTTATTTTGCATTTTATAACTAACCATTAGGATTACTTTTTAAATTCCTCTTTATTTGTGAGTATATTGGTTTAATGCCACGCAACAATGAAATGAGTCATTTCAAACGTCTCGTTGGCAGCTTTTAATCGCTGAAAACTTCACACACGAATACGCAGTACACAGACGGTATTTGATATTTACACGGTAATACTTTCATAAAAATACTTTTAACATTGCACACATACACACACGGCCACATGACTATTTGCGCTTAACAAGTTTACTGCTATTTACTGCTCATCAAATCAACACTACCAACCAAAACTCAGACATGCATCACTAATGCCAAAAAAAGCCCAACTTGTGTCACTCATCAAAACAACGGGATGAAGATGCAAACCAAAACTCAACATAAAGGTTTAAATGAAATATGAAAGTCTGGAGTAGAAAAATATTAGCTTTTAATCATACTGTGGTAGGAAAGTATGGAGTGGCTCAAGTACAAAAAGATTACCAGGAATTATTCAAATATTGAGCAGGGAGAGAATATAGCCAGCTATCTCTCATTTTAGTGAGAAAACGGTAGGAATACAAAAACCCAGACATTGTTTCGTCTTTGAGCGTCACACTTTGCACACGGGGATCACAGCTTCACCCAGTGACCACCACACAGTATGAATCCATTTTTGTACTCGTTTCTATAGGACTATTACAGAAAGGACGATGCAAATTTTTTATTAAGGAAGACTTAAACTCCCCCAAATTATTGTGCCAGAGCCTCGTTCTCTTGAGTACTTTAATCATGGCGTCAAGCCCTTTGACTCTTATAATGCAATTTGTTCCTTTTATAAGAGTGTTGAATAGTCCTAAGCACACAACTTCTGATTGTTTAACCTTGTGTGAGGAACGCCCCATGAAAAAAAAACTATTTTTATTTTTAGGTTATGATGCAGACCACAGCAGAGGGAAAATAAATGGAAAATGTCTTAAACTCACCGCCCCCCCTCCCTCATCGCAGGATTAGAAGGAATCATTTTGAATCCTGGATTCAAAGCTCTGTTAGTTTTCACTCTAACTGCAATTAGTGACTCCTTTACACCTGGGACACCAGCTGAGTGGCCAAATCAAAGACAGCTCCCCAGGGCAAGACGCACCATCTTAGTACCGGCCACTAGGGGGCGCCCAGTGCTAAATAAATGGGAGTTAATGGATGAACGTCACACACTCTCACATTACTACAATTTAAGGGACTTTTTTTGTCTGTCTCTGTTTGCTTACTGTACCAGATATACACAAAAGAAAAACATTGTGGCCTTATTGATGAATGTAGCTCGAGTTTACTGAAGAACCTTTCAGAACCTTTCAGAACGTGAACTGATAAGAATTATAACTGTGGCGTCAAATAAATGCAAGTTCTTTTTGGCCAGCCCCAGATATGCTATATATTGCTTTTTTTTTTTTTCCTTTTTAAGATATTGGACATTTTTTGTACTATAAACCAATGGAAAACACAGGAAGTGGAGTGTCTTCCAAGGCCAAAGAAACACCTAGAGATTAATCTATGAACCACAACTGCAACTTGTGTGACAAGTGGAAAGGGGCAATCGGAAAGAGCTCAACTAAACTTTTACTTCAGCAATGACACACGCAGTCCTCCACCCAGGCCCTTTCTAACACTGCAGCTTGCGGATGCTGCGGGAGATTCTCTTAAACTCGCGCTGTCCCTTCTGCCAGCGCTTCAGCGAGGTGATGACCAGATGGCCGTCCATCTTCTGGCCCATGACCAGGTAGGCAGCATTGATGTCGTTCATCTCCTCGCAGACGCACTGCAGGCCGTCCTTCAGCCACAGCACCGTCTTCCTCAGGTCACGCTCCGTCACGCCGTTCAGCTTGTAAATGGTCTTGCTCTTGGTCTCCGGCACGATCTTGGTGTCGCCGTTGATGTAGGCGATCTCCTTGACCTTGATCTTCAGGGCTTGATGGGAGAGAAAAACCAAGGAACAGAAACTAAGTTTTCACAAAAACTGTATAGAGATCATCCTTTTTGACGTGACCTAATAAAAGCCACCCGAGGAGTCCCGTTTACATATGGTTTAGTACTGAACATGCGATAAAAGTGAGGATGGAGATCCTGCTCACGATACACACTCTTTCTTTGGACTTTCTAGCGAAGGAAGCACAGTCAACAGTGACATTTCTCGTCATGTTGCCTGAAATCTCAGGGCCTCTCGGGGCCCCTGGGCTCCACTTTGGGAACTACTGCTCTAGTAAAGTAGGCGGCTGGACTTACCAAAGTCATTCTTACACAGGTTGTCAACAATTTCATTGTCATTTTCATCCGTTTCCTTGCAAGCGTCGCACACTCTGGGCACTAAAACAGAAATTAAGACATGCATGTTACATGATCTGTCCATAATTCAACCACAAAATGTATTTATGGCCACAGTGGATCCTGCTGCAATGAATGGACAGATGAGTCGATATGTTGAATAGAAAACCACGCTGTTCACACATGCATTGTATAAAGCAGTAAAAGTCCATACATGACCTATTCTCTTTTTTTTGTATTTATGTGCCACTGAGGGAATGTGGCATTTGAGACGTAGGGATGTTGAACCTGCGTGGAGAACACATGTTTCACCAAACCTCACCTTCTTTGGTGACCGGCGCAGAGTTCTCGAGGTCTACAGCTGGGATGCACAGGTCGTTGTCGAGTGGGAAACGGCCGCAGTCCAGCATCTTAGGCCAAGGGAAGCCAAACGCGGACATCACGGGCGCGCAGCCGTGCTTGACGCTCTCGCACAGGGACCTGCACGGCTGTATGGGCTCGTCCAGGTCGTCCAGGCAGACGGGGGCGAACAGGGAGCAGAGGAACTTCCTCGTGTCCGGGTGGCATTGCTTCTGGACCAGCGGGATCCAAGACGAGGCTTGCTGCAGGACTTCGTTCATGGTTTCGTGGCCGAGCAGGTTCGGCAGGCGCATCTGTGCGTACTCGATGTCGTGGCACAGGAGGAGGCTTTCGGGAATCGACTTGCAGTTGTTCTTTTTGTAGAATAGGTCGTGCTGGCCAAAATTGTACAATCCGTGGATGGCTTCCGTGCAGGGCACCGTTATCACCCACAGCGCCGTCACTGTCCAAATGAAGGCTCTCATCTTGCAATGCGCGCAAAAAAAACCCCCTGCAAGATGCGCAATCAGGGGCTGCTGAGCATCAGTCGGCGTGGATGGAGCCTCCGTCAGTGTCCAGCTCCCACTGTGACAAGAGGTTTTCTTCCAGGCATCTCTGGGAGGAGTCTGTACATTGTGCGCAAAGACCCCGCTCGGGCTCCTCGCATCGGGGGAGGCCTGTGCACAGATTTGTCTCCCAGGTCAAAGAGAAGCACACACACTCTCACGTGTTGCTCCTCTGGGCCCAACAGGCACTTTTTGAGTTCTAATTATAGCTCGCAGATATTTTATCGCCAGTCGTTTTCCTGACATTTCCCCCTCTCTATTTCATCCCCTGCCCTTCGTGGAAACAATAACAAAAACGTGTCTGACAGGCTTTCCTCATCTCGCCCAAACCAACAGAATCCCATCCTGACTGATCCCTTCACTTGCTGCTTTTTGACCCATGCTGTAAATACTGTGGAAATGTTGTCAGCAGGGGCATTTAGCTCAGTTCAGTGGAGCGTTCAGTTTCCATCATTAGGAGTTTAGTGGTGAAATCCTCTGGGCAGGTCTGCAGGTCCGTGCCACATGGTGAAATATCATTTGCCCTGGTGTGAGAAGCAGACCTTGACCCAGCACACCCAGGGGTGAAACCAAATCTGCCTCCTCCTGCTCTGCAGCTCTGGCTCCTCTCTGCTCTCAGACGCCCTTGAGCTACAGTCTGGGCTGCAGACATAAGTGTGGTCCTTCTCAGGCTCGACCTTCCTCGCGCTCCCTCGGAAGAAGCTGAAATGAGCGGATTCCTGAATCTGGAATGTTTGTGGAATTTCTGGCTAAAAAGGTCAGCTCGCCCAAACCTTCCCCCCACTTTCCCCTTGTGTGTGGGTGTTTTTGTTTTGTTTTTTAGATATTGAGATATTTTTGCTTTTGCTTACCCAGATTCAGAGATATCTGTCAGTGAGACTTCTGCTTCCACCCCAGTTCAATGGAGGTGGATTGAATTTCAATTGAGGTGCTGAAATCTCAACAGCAACATGTTTTTAGTCCCAGAAAGCAATGAACTGATGAGCATTAAAACTCATCCAGTGTGGACATGTTGATTCCTGTATCGTCACACACCTCCCACCTTCCTTCATTCAAAAATGTTATGAGTCGCTTGTTTTAAGTCGTAGGAAAAAAAATTTGATTTGAAAACACAGTGGTAGTTCATTTTCCATGCCATTAAAATTTATAGCTCTACACGTGCCAACATTTTTTTATAATCTTTTTTTTTTTTTAATAAGCAAAACTGAACAAAGAGCACATTCTGGCAAGAGGTCCCACTTCACATGCTTTTCTTTCCGTACGAAAACAAGACAGACCCTATAAACAGTTTGGTGAACCTGGCATATGAATAACCTGCTGCACCCTTAAATTAGGTGTTTTTAGGTGTTTAGGTGTAAATGTAGGTGATTGTTTTGCTGCTGAAGATACAGAAAGTGTTTCACAACTCCAGAACAAAGGAATCCGATTTAAATGAGATGCCTCATACTCATGAACTGACATCATTGACTAGTGACATTCGGGGAGTAAGGGTACGTGCTGTAGCTGCCGACTGATGGACTATGGTGAAACCTCGCTCTAGTAAGAATTTGAATAACGCTTCTTTATAGTAAAGGGTCAGTTTGCCCAAATTACAACCTGTAGTTGTATCTAGCCATGCAGACAGTTTTGGTTTTATTTGCCGAGGTAATGCCATCACCACAGCACACGGTTAAGTTGGAGGTGAATGGACTTTGATACGTGGTACTCAGAGCTTCGAAAAATGACATTTAAAAAGATCAACAGCAACATCTCTGTCCAGAAACAGTGTCATTATTGCTCTCAGTAATCACTTTTCATTGGGGCTCCTTTTAGCGCTTTGTTTTGGTTTCCACCAACACCTGAGAGAACTATGTGGCTCTTTAGCTGCTAAGCTCTTCACAATGGTCACCTGCTAGTCACTAACTGTGTCTGTCTGCTGTTTGGTGCTGAGCAGGTAGCGTGCAGTGGGTTCTCAGAGCTATTTTGCTGAAAACAAGGCTATGAGAGCGGTGAGAGTGAACCAAAACAGTGAAGTTGCGGGCTGGAAAACCGAAACAATGAGCTGAAAGCTAAAATGCACCGTAGAGCTGAGGGGAACTGAAAAGTTTGCCTATTATTCTGGGTTGGTTCATCACTATGTGCGACACCTTTCACATTACACACAGTCATTTGGTGCTGTGGTTATAAAAACTGGTTATAGCGGCTTTAAAGATTCAAAATGTCTTGAAAGCCTATCAGAATGAAGCATTCAGAGCAAAAGCAGTCCTGCCTTAAAATGAGGCACGGGGCTGCGTTGGTGGGGGTGTGTTGCTTCAGGTACCAGTGAGACATGAAATGCGATCCAGGAAGTCGCTTGAGTACCAGATTCATCAGTTTGAAGGATTATCAGATACCGAAACACTGCACAGCAGTTTAGAATACGCTGAGACAAAATGATACAACTCTGAAAAGTTATCACGGTGGCAATTATCATCTGTTGCAACGACTGCGAACTAAACAGTAGAAATGCGTTAATGTTACAAAGTCATATACCAGTAATGTGCGCTTGCATGTATTGCATGCGTTGGCACCCCGGCTGTGGTCTCATTGAAATAAATGAGAGGGTTGCATTTTTTTCACGTAAAGTTGGTCTGGATGTGGCCTAAGAGCACTGGAGCAGGGACCTAACTGGATCTTGAGTCTGTGTCAAAGGCTTAATTTTATTTTATAGGACAACCCTCCTCCTCTTTTCCTTCAAAATGTGTTAATTCTATTCAGGTCTCCGTAGAAACACTTATACGGCCATTTCATGGCTAGAGCCCCCTGTTAACCTGCAACTGGACTCCTTTAGCTGAGCTGCAGGTCAGCTGACTGAATTGTACCTGGGATGCTAATCTTTCCTGGGAGACTAAATGTGATCAGCTGTAAACAGAGTCATGATGCACTCGTGGGCTGTATATGGGATATACACTTAGGCATCAGACATTATACAAGTTAAGTAGTGATACATCCCTGATGCTTTAGCACAAAGGCTCTAAATGATAAAAAAAAAAAAAGAATCAAAAGGGGGATAAATGGAATTCAATTAGGATTGGCTAAAACCTACCAAGCATGAGGCTTTAGTTCTCCAAACACAGATAACATGCAGTCTCTATTAACAATACAGTTTCACAGACAGTTGAGGTCAGAGGCTCGGGATAGAGGTAAGCTGATCCTAGGCCTGTGTTAAAGTCACCCCAGCAGGTTCTCATTACAACTCTGTGTGAAAATGAGACACAGCTTGTTGGACCTAGTGGTCCATCTGTAGCCCACTAACCCGTCGTTGTTTCTCTTCCACTACCCTCCAGCCTTTACTGTTGTTCTTCCTTTTTCATAAAGAAGGGCTAGACTACTGTCAAAAACAATGGCGCATGGTGCAGGTTCTAAAGAAAGCCCCAGTGGAAATGTTTGAGGAATCAAATTTATTGAATGTTCTCGAAGACTCATCTCTCAATGTGAGGAGCATCAAAGCCATCAGGACTGCTATGATGTCAACCAACCCTGTTTTTAAAAAAAAGGCCTATTTCCCATAGTCTCATTTTTACAAAGGCTACCCAGCTCCATACATGATCTTGGGAATTGGGCAAAATTACATGTGACAAGAATAGATTAAAGGATAGGGCTGGTGATATTCTATATTTTTCTTATTGTCAATGAATCCCATGAAAAGACCAAAACCGACAAAGAAGTGATCCTTCAAACAAGCATTGTCTGTCTAGTCAAAGCCTTGTCCCTGTGTGTCGCAGTGTAGCACTCCATTGTTGACAAAAAAAAAACC
Source organism: Gadopsis marmoratus (assembly GCA_036023855.1). Classification (NCBI taxonomy): domain Eukaryota; kingdom Metazoa; phylum Chordata; class Actinopteri; order Centrarchiformes; family Percichthyidae; genus Gadopsis; species Gadopsis marmoratus. Next base: position 17,525 of record JAVQJF010031501.1, read on the forward strand.
TTTGAAAAGCACATCAGTGTGCCACAATGTAGTGCTGGGTCAAATGTTCCTTCATTGCCATGAATATGGGCACCGTATTATATCTAGAATCAATCCCATATACATCGTCATGCTGACATAATTACTCGCTAGTGCACCAAATGTATATTAATCCGCAGATGAAAATAGTCCCCAGCAAATGCACTAGTTACTCCCGTTTGAGTAATGTTGGCTAAAACCTACAGTGCCCAGCTGTTTTAGGAAACTAGCAAGCCTCTTTTAAAAATGAAACAACATTTCTGTGACTGATTTTTTAAGATGAGACAAATGGGCTGGGGCCCTGAGTGCCACCTCAAGTTTTGAGTTAACGACAGACACTTGGTATGCAAACATGGATCTGCAATTTTTCACACCTTTACAAAAATGGTGAGATTATTTAGTACAAGGCACAGGGCTCCATTGTTAGGACCACTAGTCTTTATACTCATCTCCCATGGCCCCTTGACTGCCAGCTGAGAATCAACCATACAGCTCTGAACATTGTCCTGAAGTGTACTAGTGAGCTTGTTAACTTCAATCACTCCTTCTACATTGACATTTGGGAAAGAATTTATCCCATCCAAGAGGAATTAATCTTATTAGAGCTTGAGAGTCATATAGATTGTGCCTGCTTGGCGTAATTGATGTTCCTATTGTACAGGTCTAATTGACTCAGTACGGGGTTTGAAAGCAGCTGTGGGACACGTAGCCGATTCTACCAGACTGTGGGAGAACCACATGCATAGTAGAGATGTGTGCACTGTACATAGCATTGGGCAGATATGTGGAGAGGGTACAGTATTATTTGTATGTTCTGTTATTGAATTATGGAAATGTAATTAATAAATGTTAGAAATATGTCACGTTAACTGATCAGACATTTGTGAGTCATGTGACATTTTGGGAAATGTACTTGCAGTTTTGCAGAGTTAGATGAATGTCAGTATCAGTATGAGGCGACAGCCAGCAGCCGTTAGCCTAGCTTAGCTTAGCATAACGACTGGAAACACAGACCCTGAGGTCTTTTGTCAAACGTGAGACACTCGTACACCCGTGTAGGTCACCCAGTAACACACACACACACGCAATTTGCGTCCCCAAAGAAATCTGTTCTCTGCATTTGACCCATCCCCGCCGTCCTTCCTCCTGAGGAGCCTCGATATGGTGACCGGGGACCAAGTCCATGTGCCCATGCCCTGTCTTGGTCAGGGACAGGGCAGGAGAGCAGTCCATTCTTCTTGCATGTTTTTCCTATGGGGTTATATATATTTTAAGGAGGAAACCCCTAGTGAGCATGGGGAGAACATGCAAACTAGACACAGAAAGACCTGGTCCCCCATGGAATTTGATAATCGAACCCAGGACCTTCTTGCTGTGAGGCACCATGGGAAAACAGCTAGCCAAGCTAACAAAATCCACCAGTCAGCACCTCTAAATCTCATTAATTAAATAATTAAAACATTAGCTCTTGTTTAATCCACACAGAAACCAAAGTGACTTCAGGAAGTTTCTTGTTGTTTTTTTTCTGCGTTCTTCGTGCGGACTAAAGAAACAAGATATAACGTATTATTAGTGAGCTTTAGAGGTGCTTGTAGGCAGATTGTGCTACCTATGGACAGAGCCAAGCTAGCTGTTTCCCCCTGTTTGCAATCTTTGAGCTAAGCTAACTGACTGCTGGCTGTACCTTCATGTTTGACCTTACAGACATGAGAGTGGTACTGACCTCCTCATCTAACTCTTGGCAAGAAAGCGAATAAATACATTTCCCAAAATGTCAAACTATATCTCTAGTGATGACCATTATACAGCCATGTAGTTAGCATGGAAACAATCTGGTCAGACGTCCAGCCAGATTTGTGTTAAAGGACCCTAAACAGTGACATTGTACCCTAAAACACACCACTAACCCGGGCAGGTTTATGCTTGCAGGATGTATGTGGATCAGTGTGATAAGCAGTAGGGCTCCTTGACCCTTGACCAATACGGAAGCTGCAAGACTCACACTGTGAAGTGGCTCTACAGGGATATTTTACAACTTAGACCAAAGTACAAGCAGCTCTGCCATCAGAGAAGTGTTTTCTGAATGACCCGTACCTGATCTCCACCCCATATGGAGAAGGGCGCCACATAATCCTGCTCCTCGCCACCTTCACACATTCCTCACAAAAGGGATGCTGCCGTTTTCTTTCTGCCCCTACTTGCAAACTTGGGAATAAAACCTGTTTAAGTTCAAGTAGATCCTATATGACTGCAGCACAGAAACAGAGGTGATCACACACCATCTGAGACATGTTGTGTGTCATTCAGAATTGGGTAGTTTTAACCTATTTGCCTTTCATTTGCACATTTGATAAGATGTTACACCACTTACCTACCTACACTTCACACTGCAATAACTCCATTGTCTGCACTTCAATGTCAATGTGGTACAAAATTCTCTAGTTTGGTTTTCATTTCATTTCCATCTTAGCCAATTTCCTACAATTTCATCTCTATTTCTGTTTTATAAATACATTAGATTGTTAATGGATATATTAATCATTCTGCACAAATAAAATGCACTTTAAAAAAATTAAGATTACATATTGGTTGTGCAGATATATATCTTTTTAAATCAACATTATGGCAGATGTAGGGTGAATGTCGTTCGGACTTTTTCTGCTCTGGTCATAATTATATTGATGATATGTGATCATTTTAATTGAGCTCTTAAAATGTTACTCTTACACTTTGCTGTAACTTGCTTAGTAAATGTGTATTATTTCTTTCCTAAGTAGGATTCTCGGTGCATCCTTAAGTGCGGTTTTAGGGAGGTTTGATAAATGTGAGTCCTGCATATTTTTTTTTATATTATCATGCTGTTGGACCTTGAGATTGATTTGCTTTATGAACATGTTCTTTTACTTTTTAAACATGTGATGATTTATTGTTTGATTTCCTTTTGTCCTTATCCTCCTGAGAACCCAGGAAAAAAGTATCTTCCATTTTAACTTTGTCTCAGCATGAAAACAATGTTCCCCTCATTCCACCCAAACACATGAGACATTATTGGAAATGCAAGGATGTCCTCTATTTAGCCCACCAGGACCTTAGGGTAGCTCAAATTAGTCAAAAGATAGACCAAAAACCAATGTCCACTACAGACCAATGTCCACTACAGAGGACATAAAGGAATAGGCTAGGTCTCAGGAGGATATAGATACATGATTTTTACTGTTGTCCTTTAAAAGTGCAATATTTTGAATATGAAATTACATGTTTATTGGATGTAAATGCAGATGATAAAGACAAACGATTTGAAACATGCGCTTGTTTGTGTGTTTGTTGTGTCAAGTCTTTAAATGAACTTCCTGCAAAGACAAGTTCCCCATGACATGAACAAATTACCCACTCTAGTAGGAGTCATGGATCATTTGCCTTTTGACAGTTTGTGTTGTGAAATATAATCTCACATCCCTTCATCTCAGGAATTTGGGGGTTAGAAAAAAGAAAAAGCACACCTCTTAATTTTAGCGATGGTGGCAGCGGGTTAGCAAGTGACCCGCAGTGACCCCTGGAATACCAGACACGGGCTCAAGTGTAAATAAAGGTTTGGCATTCATTCACAGTTGTGACACCGCAACAAGGACACATTTTGTTTGGCGGTGTAGCTGAGAAGTATGTGTCCCCTGAACAGAAACAGACTTTACACCAAGTTCAACCCAAACGCTGAACAACCTCTGCTCACTGATTCTACCTCTGAGCTTCAGAAGAGCCACTACGAACCATGAAACAAGGTTTGACTTGTAGTTGCTGTCTACGGTTTCACGAATGGGACAAAGCCATCAAAATATAACAATCCTGCACAGTACAGAAAGCAGATCTCCAAGATAATCAATTTTTCATTTTCCAGATGTGTGTGATACCATTTTTTTTTCTTGACACTGTAAAATGTTTGAGTTTCTCCTAGCATACTACTAGTAAGACCGATAACTCCATTCAACGTGAGCAAATGTAATTAAGGGTAATTTTATCCAGATACCGCTGACTTGCCAAAAACTACAGACATGCACGAGTAAAAAGAACACATTATTGTTTCCTAGGAAATGTGAACGTGCTCTGGACTGCGAGTTGTTGAGATAAGCGCAGAAGGAAAACAGCAGATGAAATTATATTTGTTGTGTTTTAAATGTTTATCTGCTTTGTTAATATCTGAGCTGTGTTTCACGGGTTGACCTTGAAAAGCAAATGTGTAGAGAAGAAGCTTCCGTTTCATTTGCTTAATACGCTAAAATGTGGCAGTAATGCACCTGGATGCCAACCGCCATGAAACAAGAAGAAGAAGAAGAAGAAGAAGAAGAAGAAGAAGAAGACGAAGAATCCCCTAAAACAGCTATAGATAATACAATGAGAACAAGGCTTAGATGAAACACAATACTTTTGTCACTCATCCTTCATGCTTGTTTTAGAAGATAGGAAACACTAAGTGTTACATGTAATGCTGCCGTGCACAGGATAACATTAATCTGATTTGTGATCCTGTGTGCAAAGTCAAACATTTTAGGGTATTGTTAGCATTGCACACAATGGCCAAAAGAATAGGACCTTCATGACAGTTTAATCTGGGCCGGTATGCAAATTGTAATATAGATCATTTTAAAAAGAAATACTGCAATATGATGTTTTGCATATCAAATACTCCCAAATGGCTCTGAAAGGTTTGCAGCTTGCTCCTTCACTGGGGACATTAGCTGCTTGGATTCATGTCAGTTGCAATGTATTCCAATGGCAGCCCAGTTTCATGATAAAAAAAAAACGTCCCCACAGTCTAGCTTCTCAAATAATTTCTCCAGCATAAGCTCTGCTGCCTGCCTGTTTGCTCATTATGTTCCAAACACTCGGCAATTGAACCACTTTAGGCTAAATATTCTGCTTCCAGTTGTCACCAGCACAGTCGGCGGTTTGCTTGTTATTCGCGACGGCTAACAAATGTCAGTGTGTGCAGCAAAGGTACACAGTTTACCATTTAAGTGACAAACGGAAGGCGTGCACTCTGACGTATTTTGGTAAAGATGCTGACTTTCTGAGCCAAAACATATGTTTTCAATGGAGTTTTCCTTTAAAAAGACTACATTATTATTTTTACTCTCAGCCCAGTATTTTATTTATTTATTTTATTTAATACAAAAAGGCTGGACTAGATTAACCTCAGCCTCAAAGCTACATTTCTTGATCTATTTTATTTATTTATTACAAATGCACTCTGTACTTCATCTTGTCATACTGGTCAAGGTTTTCCATCATATAATGTCTGGCATTCTTATTTCATTTCGTAGCTATTTTGCAGAAGTAGACATTTACCCGCTGATAGAAGTAAATGCTATGAACATTAAATAGTGTAATGGACCCATCAACACGTCATCATTGCACCCCTGTTGTTTTCATATGAAAAAGGCAACATTACATCCCCACGTGCTGAATTCTCCTACTGCGGTAACAGAGGAAAGCGCCCTAAATGCAGTTAGAGGGAATCACCAAGCCCTTCATTATTCCTCAGTATACACTCCCAGAAGAGAGCGTGTTAGCACTGACTTACAGTAGCCTCACTACCTCGTGTGTTTCTGTCTAATGGCGCGCGGAGGCAGATGGAACAAGCCCAAGGCTGTGCGCATTAAACCTGCAGAGTCCTGCTGAGAGGAGGAGGAAAAGACCCTGAGTTATCCTAAATGCTTTGGGGAGACACATCACTGCACACGCACTTGGCCTCACATTAAGTAAATGATGGCTCCCCTTTAGCGCCGAGGGCTTTCCCAACCTCAAACATCCAACAAAACGACCTCCTCCAAAGTGCTCCTGCTCTAATCTTTTGACATTCTGGTTGTGTTTTGTCGCAGAGGGATGAAAATGAAGCCCCGCGAAAGTGTTTCAGAGCATCGTCATAGCACCACAAGGCACATGTCCAGAATGTAAACATTGCCATGCTTATCTTTCAAAGTGGTGCCTAATTAAATATTCTGCAACTCTTTGCTCGACAGTCCCGGTTGAATTACGGTGATGGCACAACTTTTGAGTTATTGCGTTCCAACCAAAACATTGACCTGGTTCTGCCTCATACTGCCAGAGGTTCTGTACGCCCTATCAGATGACACATTCAGTGCATACAAGCTTAAATATAACATTTATTCTAATCCATTCCATGCATGATGTCTGGGCTTCAAGACGGCTATTACAACTGAAATGGTAAGCAAGAAGTGACAAACTTGCTCAGTGTCAAGATGACGAGACCACTTTGTTTGCTTTATGTTTTGAAGAAAAACGTACTGTTGCTAAGCCAAACGAGCATAATAGAATATCCCACTGTTTCTAAAAATTCTAAAAACCAAAAGCTTCACTGTATTCTGAAGAATCAAGCTGCCTTAAATGTTACTCCAGATTACCTAATGCTCAAAACAATTTTAGAGTTGGTGAATGTAATTTACATGGAACAAAAAAGTAATTGTTCTTTATAAAGATTCCTTTTCTTTCCAAGAGCTGAGTGTGATGCACTGAGGGGTGAACCAAGTGGAGGACTCAAATGCACGATCCGAGTCAATAGGTAAATTCAAAATGGTGGTTTTACTGGATACAGTCAAGGCTTGTTACACAGTAGGCAGTCAGAATACAACGGCTCCAAAGAACGAAAAGCAAAGTCGTAGAGGAGGACAGAAACAGGGTCATACACGAGAGGGCTGAGAATACACAGAGAAGATCTTGCTGGAACGCTAGCTGCTGAGAACTGAGACGAACTAGCAAGAAAGGGACGACAGACACTGACCTAAATACACACAAGTGGTAATAATAATAATAATAATAATAATAATAAACTTTATTTATATAGCACCTTTCATACAAGAAATGCAGTTCAAAGTGCTTTACAACAAAGATATGAAATGCACAAAGTGCTTAACACA